>OZ024822.1:121229109-121449109 GCA_964016985.1 Anodontia alba | reverse complement strand
TTGTCACACCCTTTTCTAATTTTCAGCCAATCAGATAACTTGATCCAGATTGCTAATATAAATTCACATACTGAATGACAATCAGTGCAGATCCAGATCAGTTGACTTCTTCAGAAGCCAACTGATCTGGAGCTACACTGTTTGCAAAGGCAGGGTATATTCGGTTTCAGCGGGACAAGGGTTAACCCTTGTCCTGCTGAATAAATTGTCGCACCCTTTTCTAACTTTCAGCCAATCAGATTACTTGATCCAGATTGCTGATATAAATTCACATACTGAATGGCAAACAGTGCAGATCTGATCTGGATCTACACTGTTTGCAAAGGCAGGAAATATCTGGGTTCAGCAGAATTAAGGTTAAGGGCCAGTATGGTAATTTTGTTACCATAATTATTTTAAATATTCGGACACCTTAACTCCCTACTAGAACAAGTTTATTTGACTGCCTGTTGGTTTGACTGAAATTTGCTGGCTGGGTGGCAGAAAATGCAGGCATTGATCAGAAAGCTGTTTTTTGTAGCAGATTGATCTGTGTCTGCCTTATTTTCTGAGGTATTTGTGTCCAAATAGTTAAGGAAATACAGCAAATTTAGCAGACATTTAACAGTTACAACTTGTTAAAACTGTTAGGGTATCTACCTCACAGTGTGTGTAATTAACTGTTAAACATATAATTTTAACCCTTGTCCTGCTGAACCCGGATATACCCTGCCTTTACAAACAGTGTAGATCCAGATCAGTTAGCTTCTGAAGAAGCCAACTAATCTGGATCTGCACTGTTAGCCATTCAGTATTTGAATTTGTATCAACAACCTGGATCAAGTAAACTGATTGGCTGAAAATTAGAAGTGGGTGTGGCATCTTAATTTATTCAGCGTGACAAGGGTTAAATAACATCATTTATTTTTAAGTACTGTATTTTATCCTAAACGTATGTATTCGGATACCCAATTTCCTTTTGATTCTTGTCCTTAAATGTGAACAAGTTCATTTTATTACCTATTGAAGTGTCTAAACACTGATGGATGTCTAGCAAACTGTAGACCCTGATCAGATGCTGCATTCTGCAGCATCTGATCTGGGTCTGCACTGTTTGCTTAGGCCTGTTGTATGATTACTTAGAGTAAATACTGTATTTTAAGATATCATTTCCAGAAAGGTCTTCACTCTTCAACAATACATTGGAATAGTGGGAATGAAATATTGCTATTTTCTAGGAAAAATATACTGTTTTTTCTAGGATAAATATGCCCAATTAGATGTCTGTTAATTGTGCCTAGTGTGTTAAATAATTATTGCTAAATTGTTCCTTATTCTTTTTTTTTTACATGCAGATCTCTGTAACTAGCTTACATGTTCACCTTTATTCAAGCCACATCACTCAGAAAAGGTCCTTGGCTGAGCAGAGTAGGCTCAGATTAGCTTGTTACATGTACAACAGGCCCATTACGAAAAACACGCCTATTCAAATATATTGAAAATTTCACCTCCAAAAACGGAAAATTTTCAGTTAAAATTTCCGATATTTTTTCATATTTCTGTTCAAAACATAGATTGAGAGAACTTGTTAGAATTGCCTCTGCGAGGTGATTCTAACGAATACCCACAATCTATGTTTTTGAGCAGAAATAAAAAAAATAATGTATACCTCTGTAAACTCCAGTTTTACTATATAAAAGTGGGGTTTAAGGGCGTCAAAATTATATAGATATAGTTTCGTGATGCTTGTCTGTTTGCCTAGATAGTGTAGATTATATTAGCGAAAAGTGGTTTGTGATCAGATTTTGTGCTTGAGCAGGCTGATCTGAGTCTCTACCACTCAAATATATTACGCACAATATCCCCTTTTTAACCCTTATTTGAAGCGCTAAGCCAAATTGTAGCAGACAACATTCTACATTTGTATTTTATTTCAGTATTTTTAAGAGAAAATAAGATGGCATATTATCTGAATTATAATGACAAGCTCTGTTTTTTTTTTTTTCAAATAAAAAAAAAAAAACTACAAAAGAACAAAATGCCATCTGCTGCAGTGTGAATGGAGCTTTTTGGATTAAGTGATGTGGTTTCATTTTTTCCTTCAATGAAGGATATACACAGCTGAATGCATCATAAATTTCATTCTTCATTTTTTTTGTTTTTCATTTCAGAATATCTTTTGTGTTTTTGTCATACCTTATTATATTCTCTGGATGTAAATTTACAATATGTGATGTTAAATGTACCATTAGGGTGGGTAAATTGTGGAAGTTATTACTAGTGGAATAAAACACAACTAAAATTGTCTTTCTTGTTCCCTTGCTATACCCCCAACTCTGAAAAAGTGAGGGAATATATTGCTTTTCCTTCATTTGTTCACCCATTTGTCACTTTTTGGCAGATCTCTTAAATGATGAAAGATAAATGCATGGGTACATTATGGAAAGTTAGCTGACCCTCTTTTTAGCTCACCTGTCACATAGTGACGTGGTGAGCTTTAGTGAGCTTTAGTGATCACATTTTGTCCGTCGTCCATCCATGCATCTGTCGGTAAACAATTTCTTCTAAACCACTGATTGGATTTTGACCAAACTTCACAGGAATTATCCTTGGTTGGTCCTCTTTCAAAGTTGTTCAGATGGTTCCGGTCCATTGCATATCTAGGTCACAGGAGCTAAAAATAGATTTTTTAACTGAAAACATAAAAAATCTTCTTGTCAGGAATCACTGGACCGATTTCAATATAATTTTGCAGAAATGTTCTTTTGGTGATCCTCTACTAAGATTGTTCAAGCCATTATGATTTCTCAAAACACATGGCCACCAGGGGTGGGGCTTATTTTCCCTAAATATCTGTATAGAAAATCTTTAAAAATCTTCTTGTCAGAAACCACTGGACTGATTTCAATATAACTTGGCAGAAATGTTCCTTTGGTTACCCTCTACCAAGATTGTTCAAGCCGTCATATGTCAAAAAACATGGCTGCTAGGGTGTGGGGCTTATTTGCCTTATATAAAAACAAATCTTGGACAGAGTTCAATGTTACTTGGCAGGAATGTTGCTTTGGTGACCTTCTACCAAGATTGTTCAAGCCCTCATGATACGTCAAAAAACATGGTCACCAGGGGTCGTGGCTTATTTTCCCTATATATCTATATAGAACACTTTAAAATTCTTGTCAGAAACCATTTGACTGATTTCAATATTACTTGGCAGGAATGTTGCTTTGGTGACCCTCTACCATGATTATTCAAGCAATCATGAATCATCAAAAAACATGGCTGCTAGTGGACAGGGCTTTTTTTCCCTATATGTCTAAATAGGAAACTTTCAAAATCTTCTTGTCAGAAACCACTGAACCATTTTTAGTATGCCTTAGCACATAGTGTCAACAATTGACATCTCCTCCTAATCCACTGGGCCAATTTGGACCAAACTTCACTAGAATGAGCCTTGGGAGGTACTAACTGAAAGTTATTCAAAGATTTGGAATCCAAGCAGAATTCTGGTTGCCATGGCAATGAATAGGTGAGAATTAGCAAAAACCTCTTCTTGTCTGAAACCAGAAGGCCAATGTCTTTGATATTTGGTATGTTGTTTCACTTAATGGACCATTAACAAAGTTGTTCAGATTATAGCCCTGGGGTCAAAATTGGCCCCACCCTAGGGGTAACTTATTTTACATAGACTCTTATAGGGAGAAACCTTTAAAAATTTTGTCTGAAACCAGAAGGCTCAGGTCTTTGATATTTGGTACACAGCTTTGTCTAGTGGACCACTACCAAGTTTGTTCAAATTATAGCCCTGGGGTCAAAATTGGCCCTGCCGTAGGGGTCACATTTTATACATAGACCCATATAGGGAAAAAACCTTTAAAAATCTTGTTTGAAACTAGAAGGCCCATGCCTTTGATATTTGGTATACAGCTTTGTCTAGTGGACCTCTGCCAAGATTGTTCAAGTTATAACCCTGAGGCCAAAAATTTTACATGGACTTATATAGGGAAAACCTTGAAAGATCTTGTTTGAAACAAGAAGGCCCAGCCCTTTGATATTTGGTACGCAGCTTCGTCTAGTGGACCTCTTCAAATTATAGCGCTGGGGTCAAAATTGTCCCCACCCTAGGGGTCACACTATACATACGTAGATCCTTATACTGAAAAACCTTTAAAAATCTTGTCTGAAACCAGAAAGCCCAGGTCTTTGATATTTGGTGTGTAGCTTCATCTAGAGGACCTCTAGCAAGACTGTTCAAATTATAGCCCTGGGGCCAAAAACGGCCTTTAAAAATCTTCTTGACTGAAACCAGAATGCCCAGGTCTTTGATATTTGATATGTATTTGTTTGTGTTGAGGTTTTACGGCCCAGTCAACCCAATGGGGTCATGTCGAGCGCAGTCAATTTACCTAACCACACGTTTACTGGGCAGGCTTAGTCCTCTAAGTGGTTAACCAGTATTGTGCACATTCTTTCGCCAGAAACTGACAACTGCCCTTCTTGAATCAGCGGAAGGGAGAGAATGACCGTAGAAAATATTTCATGATCATTCTCCACGAAAGAATGTTGCCGACCTCGGCGGGGGTTGAACCCGCGACCTCCTGGTCTCCAGTCGGACGGCGCATCCAACTGAGCCACCGAGGCCTATTTGATATGTAGCTTCATCTAGTGGACCTCTACCAAGATTGTTCAAATTGTAGCGCTTGGGCCTAAAATGGCTCCGCCTAGGGGCATAAAATGCCCAGGGCCCAACATGTTTTACATAGACTAACGTAGGGAAAACCTTTAAACATCTTCTTGACTGAAAGCAGAAGACCCAGGTCTTTGATATTTGATATGTAGCTTCATCTAGTGGACTTCTACCAAGATTGTTCAAATTGTAGCCCTTGGGCCAAAAATGGCCCTGTCCCCGGGCTCACTTGTTTTACATAGCTTTATATAGGGAAAACCTTTAAAATCTTCTTATTTGAAACCATAAGGCTCAGGCATTTGATATTTGGTACACAGCTTTGTCCAGTGGACCTCTGCCGAGATTGTTCAAATTATAGCCCTGGGGCCCCATGTTTTACATAAACTTGTATAGGGAAAACCTTTAAAAATTTTCTTGTCTAAAATTGGAAGGCCCAGGTCCTTGATATTTGGTATGTAGCCTCGTCCAATGGACCTCTACCAAAGTTGTTCAAATTATAGCCCTGGAGTAAAAAATGGCCCCACCCTGGGGCCCACTTTTTTTTACATAGACTTATACAGGATGGCCCCATTCTAAGTATTGATGCAGAAATAAGAAAATTGCCATAGATTATCTTTACCCATGCCCAGGATTTTAAGGTCTACAAAACACACTTCGAGTTTTTGTTTAACTTTTATGTTAAAATATTTAAAGAGCTCATATTTTTCTAACAAACTGATGGATTTAGTTAATATTTGGTATGAAGTTAGTAGATATCAATCCAAAGTCCTCTTTGTTTGTTTGTTTAATCATCCATCCATTTGTCCCTCTGTTCATCAGGCCTTCAAACGTCATAAGAGTGGCTGATTTTCCATAAAAAGATAACATGCATACTTGCAACTTTTGCTTTAAAAGACCTCCTCTGACACTGCTGGACAGATTTTTCAATAATTTCACAAGAGTGTTCCTTGGGTGATTCTATACCAAAATTGCTCAAACCATCCTGCTCTTGGCCAACAGAGCCAAAAAGAAAAATACAAAGGCACCATGGGATCTTGCTTTTGTCAAGCACCACCCCCCCCCCCCCACACACACACACACACACCATTTCCCCAGGCCTATAATACTGTACAAGCCAACATGCTTTCATCTGTGCCAAGCACCATCACATTCCTCCCAATTTTCCCTATATAGCTATATAAAACATTTCAAAAATCATTTTGTCAGAAACTACTGGACCGTTTTCAATATAACTTGGCAGAAATGTTCCTTTGGTGACCCTCTATCAAGATGCTGTTCAAGCCATCATGATGCGTTAAAAAACCATGGCTGCTAGGGGGCAGGGCTATAAAATTTATACAAAAGTCTTAGAGCAGTGAACTTGGCTGAAACTTCAATAGTAAGTATGCAAATCTGTCTGCTCAGGTGAGCGATATAGGACCATCATGGTCCTCTTGTTTGTCTTTTCCAGCCAGCCAATATTTTAGGAGCTATGCATTTTTTTTTTAAAAAAACAAGCAAAAAACAAAACCTTGTGTTCAAGACATCTCAGAAAGTATTTGGTCTAGGGCTTTGATACTTGGCAGAATTACTGGGGCTGAGGAGTAAGTAATCTAACTTTTGAAAAACAATGGATTAATGCCCCTTTCAAGTTTGCCGTATAAATAAATGTTACTTAGCAGTGCATATTAGATACCCACCGCTCAGAAACAAAAGAGTAATGGAGGGGCGGACATATGGATGTACGTGAAAACAGTATACCCCCTCAACCAACAAATACAGTTTGCGAGGGTATGATGACAAACTTGTGTGGGGATGTGTAAGGACATGCATGTAGTTGTGGGTGTAGTGTTTTACAAACATATTTCTAGTTTAATTTTCTTATAGCCGAAAAACTGTATTATAAAAACCTGCAAATAATGAGGATCCAGAAAAGCAAGTATATTATGTCAGTCTTATAATCTAAGTGCAGTTGGAACAAGAGGCCCAAGTGAGCCTGAATTGTTTACCTGAGCTCTGAGTTATCAATATGCAAACTTTCGCCGCTCCAAGTTAGTGATTTGTATGTCATGGGGCTTAATGATTAATGCTAAATGAAAGACCACTGTTCTTGTAAGGACATGTCCTCCGTATCAACTAAACCACAGCAGCAATTTCAGTTTCAGCCTTATTTTTTTTTCTTTTTTTTTTTTTTTTTTTAGATTTCATATTGTAAAAACTAACAGTTAAAATTACAATTTATCACAAAAGGATAGCCATCAATGTGATTTGAGGCAAATAAATTACGTCGTTATGGAGGGGTGTGCCAACTCTAAAGCCTGTCATTATGCCCCCAACTTCGAAGAAGTTGGAGGGGCATATTGCTTCTGGGACGTTTGTGCGTCCGTGCGTCCGTCCGTGCATCCATCAGTGCATCCGTCTGTTACGCTTTTTGATGCATGGCATAACTTCTGAACCATGCATGCTAGGGTTTTGAAATTTCATATATGGATTCTTCGTGAAAAAATAGCTGAGCCGTATTTTTTTTCCCATCAGGATTATGCCCCTTTCCTGAGTTATGGCCCTTTGAAAAAATATAGATGAAATCTTGTCAGCAAAATATCTCAAAAGCTATTGAAGCTAGAGCCTTGAAACCTGGTGAATAGATTGGTATTGATGAGTAGATGACCTGATTAACTTTTGAATAAATTCTGAAAATTACTTCATGAGTTATGGCTCTTTATAACTGGGCATTTTTACAATTGCACACTTTTGATGCATAGCATAAGTTTTGAACTGTGCATGCTAGGGTTTTGAAACTTCATACATGGATTCCTCATGAAAAAATAGCTGACACATATTTTTCTTCTTATCAGGATTATGCCCCTTTCCTGAGTTATGGCCCTTTGAAAAAATATGGATGAATTCTTGTCAGCAAAATATCTCAAATGCTATTGAAGCTAGAGCCTTGAAACCTGGTGAATAGATTGGTATTGATGAGTAGATGACCTGATTAACTTTTGAATAAATTCTGAAAATTACTTTATGAGTTTATGGCCCTTTATAATTTTGGGCATTTTTACGTTGCACACTTTTTGATGCATAGCATAAGTTTTGAACTGTGCATGCTAGGGTTTTGAAATTTCATATATGGATTCCTCATGAAAAAACAGGCGACACATATTTTTTTTCTGATCAGGATTATGCCCCTTACCTGAGTTATGGCCCTTTGAAAAAATAAGGATGGAATCTTGTCAGCAAGCTATCTCAAAAACTATTGAAGCTAGAGCCTTGAAATTTGAGGAATAGGTTGGTAGCGACGAGTAGATGACCTGATTAACTTTTGAATAAATTCTGAAAAGTACTTCTTGAGTTATGGCCCCTTGTCATTTTGGGCATTTTTACATTGCACACTTTTTGATGCATAGCATAAGTTTTGAACTGTGCATGCTAGGGTTTTGAAATTTCATATTTAGATTTTTCATGAAAAAATAGCAGACACATTATTTTTTTTTTCTTATTAGGATTATGCCCCTTACCTGAGTTATGGCCCTTTGAAAAAAATGTGGATGAAGTCTTGTCAGCAAAATACCTCAAAAAATGTTGAGGCTAGAGCCTTGAAATTTAAGGAATAAATTGGTAGCAATGAGTAGATGACCTGATTAACTTTTGAATAAATTCTGAAAAGCACTTCTTGAGTTATGGCCCTTTTGTATTTTTTTTTTTTTTGGCATATTTACATTGCACACTTTATGATGCTTAGCATAGGTTTTGAACTGTGAATGCTAGGGTTATGAAATTTCATGTATGAATTCCTCCTGAAAAAATAGCTGACACATATTTTTTCCCCGTCAGGATTTATGCCCCTTTCCTGAGTTATGGCCCTTTGAAGAAATATGGATGGAATCTTGTCAGCAAAATATCTCAAAACCTATTGAAGCTAGAGCCTTGAAATTTAAGGAATAGATTGGTAGCGATGGGTAGATGACCTGATTAACTTTTGAACAAATTCTGAAAAGTACTTCTTGAGTTATGGCCCTTTGTCATTTTGGTCATTTTTACATTGCACACTTTTTGATGCATAGCATAAGTTTTGAACTGTGCATGCTAGTTTGAAATTTCACATATATGGATTCCTCATGAAAAAGTAGGTGACCCATATTTTTTTTCCTCTCCAAATTATCTCCCATTTTAGAGTTATTTCCCTTTTAATAAAATAACATTGAAATCTCGTATATTTGTACTGTTGTTACCGTGATGGGCAAGCAGTGTTGGAGTCAAGCAGTGTTATAGTCAGGCAGTTGGGGGCATAGTGTTTTATAAACACCAGCTCTAGTTCTTACTATACACCAGATGCAACCATTCAGAGCAAGTACTCCCATAGAGGAGGGAACCTATTTTTATACAAACATACCGCTCTTAATTAGAAAATCAGGTGCTGGATTTTACCCATGCTAATAAAGACCAAGTATACCCCGTATTTTAAGCTGTCAGAAATTTCAGCACCCACTTGGTCAGTTTGATCACAATTTTCTGGAAAAAAAAAACACACCCATAACACTTATTTCCAGTGAGAAAGAAGAAGGAACAGTAGAACCTACATTTGTCCCCCTTTTCTCTCCGAATAGCACACAATAAGTGCAGATCTCTAGTAATTTTTCTTTGTGTGTTCGTGTGTGTGTGTTAAACGGTTCCCAGTTGCAAGTGAATAGAAGTAATGTAATTGTTACTTCTGTGGTAAAATAGCCACATGTGTGAAAATGCTATCAAAATCAGGGTTAAATTAAGGGAGTAATGGCTTCTAAGTAGCGATACCCGCTCTAACAGGCCCGATTTTCGACTTTTGCCATGCTCTAAGGGTTAATGTCAGTCATTTCCCTTGAATGTGTGGCCATTCCCCTTAATCAATTCTTTGCTAATTCCCCTTGCTAAATGAACATGATGGAAATAACAAGATCTGTTGGTGGACAGGGTAGCTCTTCTGAACAGGCACTTGCTCATCGTATACAAATCTATAGCAAAAAAAGTTCAGCATTTGTGAACACTTATGCCTATGCAGATGTCAACACTAGCAGTAGTGTAAAACATTTTCCTGTACTTGAAACAGGCAAATTAGGCAGGCATAAAATCATGGAAAAACAACAACAAAAAGCACAAACTTTTCATCAAATAATGAATTTATTGGTAACATTTATAGCTGGATATTATGTATGAACAATATTCAACCACAGCTACTTCTTGCTGAATATTTACCCGAAGACAATTCTCTGCTGAATGAAGCTGATTGATGTGCCCTGAGGTAATTGTCGAGATCATCCATTGTCATTCTTTAACCACTGCCTCAGGGGGCAGAAAATGTTCAGACCTAAAAAATTGTGTGTCTCTGGGTGTCTTTGAACACGTTAACTATAGAGGCCTTGACCACACTGCATATATGTAGTCTGGTCAGGACATCACAGCTCTTTATAAGGCACCCTTTTCAACCAAAATATTTTTCATATTTTTTATCGAGTTGTGAGTACTCTTAGAAGAGCCTCGACAAATGGAACAAGTACCTACAACAGGGCCCAGTTGTTCAAAGCTAACGATGTCGGTAGTTAACAATTCGTTAAAATTTATATCGAGTGATACACAAATACGCTGAATTTTTTTGTTGAAAAAATGTGCAGTGCAAAAGCTACTCACATTTTTTCAGCAAAAAATATCAGAATATTGTATACATGAATTGAATCTGCTAAAACAGTTAACGAAATGACCCTTAACGAGCTCGTTAAACTAACGACGCTTTCAATAACTGGGCCCTGATATTTTTGTGGAGTACTAAGGAAAAAAATTATCTTGAAACCCTGTTATCCTCAGCTAGGGACATGGATAGATCACCGGGATAATCAGTCTTTGTGAAATTTTTCCAACAAATGCAGGACAGCTGTCAGACAGGCTGAAATTTTTGGCAGGACAAAATAAAATTCTGCAGGACAGGAGGCTTATCTGTTATGAAATTACTACCTCTTTTTGCCAGAAATCACAAACATTTGTCAAACTGAAATTTTCTGCATGACAGAATGAAAATCTACCGTTTTTTTTTTTTTTTCAGACAATCCTGCAGTTTTCGTGAAGACTGGATAATGTTTGCACACAAGATTTTCAAAATATGTGCAGTCCGGTCTAGGCCTGTGCAGTTCACATAAATCAAAAGGTAAATTATGCCAAGACATAGCTTAAGAGTTATAATATTATGCACTTTATGGAAAACAGATGTTTTGGAGATAGTCATAATTTTAATATACAGTATAACCTCAATGGCTCAAATATGGATGGCTCGTTTACGGTGGATGATTCAAACTCTTTTTTCAGTCCCTACACAATTCTTCCAATAGCTCAAGAAAACAAATACTTAGGGATTTTTTTCTTATTTTATCATGGAATTGTATGTTGTGTGTACTCATTAGAATCACCTCATCGAGGCAATTTTAATGAGTACATTCAACATACAATCATTGTGTAGAAAATTGAAAAGATTTCCCTAAATTATCACT
This sequence comes from Anodontia alba, assembly GCA_964016985.1. Taxonomy (NCBI): domain Eukaryota; kingdom Metazoa; phylum Mollusca; class Bivalvia; order Lucinida; family Lucinidae; genus Anodontia; species Anodontia alba. The sequence continues at coordinate 121,437,949 of OZ024822.1, read as the reverse complement.
ATTTGCTTCCTGAACTGGTGCCATGAGATACCCTCAGTGACTCAAATTACCAAAGTCTCGAATGAATTTCCATGGTCCTAAAGATGTTCGAGCCACTGAGGTTTGACTGTACATCCAAATGAAGGGAATATCTGGAAAATTATATTTGAGCCAGCGCATGACAAACCCTACAATTGGACTTGTGCTACTCATGAAGACTCAGATCAGCCTGTGCATCTGCACAGTCTGATCAGTCTTATAACTGTCTTCTATAGCCTCTGGGCTATCTAAAGAGGGATGAACAAGAACTTTTGCCATACTGGGTGGCTGTACAGGCTATTCTGAGTCACTGCTGATCACAGAAGTCTTATTGTAGGTTTTGTCCTACATTGGCTCTTTTGTTATTTTATATGAGCTTCCGGGTGCCGAGTGGTCAGCCCTTCCGATTTCACATCATGAGGTCGCGCATTTGAACACTGCTGATGGCAGAATTCAGCTAATGACTGTATGGCACTTCATTGCACAAGGCTTTTCATTTGTCGCATTCACAACCTTCTGATCCGTAAGTTGGCACTCTACTAACTAAACCAATCAGACTGGTTCCATATCTTACATACATTAACTGGAATGTTTCCTTGGCAAGGTGTTTCCAGTGAGTCTTGGAGCAAAAATGGCAAATCACTCTAAAAATGAATGCCTCAATTATCACCTTATCTAGAGCCATGCCTGAACAAACAAAAGACCGATCAATGTACCATAATAACCCTAAATATTCGGACAGTTTTGTTTGTGTTGAGGTTTTACGGCCCAGTCAACCCAATGGGGTCATGTCGAGCGCGGTCAGTTTACCTAACCACACGTTTACTGGGCAGGCTTAGTCCTCTAAGCCGTTAACCAGTATTGTGCACATTCTTTCGCCAGAAACTGACAACTGCCCTTCATGATCAATCTCCACGAAAGAATGTTGCCGACCTCGGCGGGGGTTGAACCCGCGACCTCCTGGTCTCCAGTCGGACGGCGCATCCAACTGAGCCACCGAGGCCGGCAAATATTCGGACAGACAGGACTGCGCAAATAGTGTAGACCCAGATCAGATGCCACAGAATGCAGCATCTGATCAGGGTCTACAGTGTTTGCCAAACATCATCTATTCCGTCTCCGTCTTCGCGCTTACACAAGACAGGAATCAGTTGTTTATAAATAGTTATCTAGAAAAACCCTGCGGAGGTGCAACAAAATCGTCCTTTTTTTTCTTTCTTTTTTTCTTTTTACATACCTGATTGTATTTATTGATGATGCCAGCTTTGATCATGCTCGTTATACCCAGACTTCTGTCATATAATGGAGTTGAGGTGTATTATTTAAAAGGAGTTATAGGACTGCCAATTGTCATTAGTTTTCGTGACAGGTGACATACTTTTTTTTTTGGAAATGGGCTCATTGATGATGTCATCGTCATCGGCTGGACCGATTCAGATTTCAGAATTTCCAGAGCCCTGTTGTGGGTACTCATTAGAAGCGCCTCGGTGAGGTGCTTCTAATGAGTACCCATAACATATGTTTTCGTCGAGAAATAAGAAAAATATGTGGACACCCCCTCTTATCTGTAGCTATGAATATGATGATGATGACATGGACTAATACAAGCTAAGACCATGAATGTGGAGAACTTGCTACTTATGATTAACAACCAGGAGATGATGAAAATAACTGAGATACTAACCAGAGAAATGAGATGACAGGTTTTGTTAACATGTCAAGCCATGAGGGCCATTTGCATCAAAATGGTCCAGAGATATGGTCCTCTATCAGAGAAATGATATTTATGATTTACATGTAAAAGAAAATGAAAATGAACAAGCTAATGAAGGATGATGGTAAATGATACAAACGAAGGCAGTTGTGATCAAAATGACAGAAACTGATGACAACAATAAAAAGCTGACTGACTTTATCAGAAAAGTCATCAATGAATCTAACTGCACAAATAATATATCAAAGCAACATATAACACTGTAGTAAAAACCAACAATTTCCCACATACATATAGCTAACACCAATAAACAAGATGGTCCTATATCACTCACCTGATTATCAGACAAGTTTCGAGTCTATTGGCCTTTCGGTTCTAGACAAGGTCAATATAGATTTTCAAGATGGTGGCCATCTTGGATTTACAAATGGAGCAATTTTAGTTTTTAAGTTCTCCCAATACTTCCTACCAAGTTTTAAGCCATCTGGCCTTTCTGTTCAAGACAAGAAGTGCTAAAAAGATTTTCTAGATAGTGGCCATATGGGATTTCTGTTCGGAGCTATTTTGGATGGACAAGTTGTCCTGATACTTCCTATCAAGTTTATGAGTCAAGAGTCAGTTGGTCTTTAGGTTCAGGAGAAGAAGTGCAAAATAGATTTTCAAGATGGGGGCCTTCTTGGATTTCTTATCAGAACAGTTTTAGCTATTTTTAATCTACATGTTGCCCCAATACTTCCTACCAAGTTTGGAGTCAACTCACCTTTCAGTTCAGAAGAAGAAGGGCAAACTAAATTTTCAAGACAGCAGCCATCTTGGATTTCTGTTTGGAATGATTTTTAGGTATTTTTGATCTACAAGTTGCCGCAATATTTCCTACCAAGTTTCAAGTCTTTGTTTGTTTGATTTGGGCTTAACGTCGCTTTCAACAATCTTTCAGTCATATCACGACGGTGTCTGGATGTGACAGGGAGCTCAATGCTCACTTTTAGAGTGCTGCCTCACTGAAATATCAAGCCCCAGACACTTTGACATGATATTCCACCCAGTCACATTATACTGACACTGAGCTGACCAGTTTCGATTCCTAGCTCTAATTCTTAATGCTGAACGCCAAGCGAAAGAGCAGCTAGTACCATTTTTTAAAGTCTTTGGTATGACCCTGCCTGGGATCGAACCCGCAACCTCCCGGTCACAAAGCGGACGCTCTACCACTGAGTCACTGCGCCCAAGTTTCGAGTCAATTGGCTTTTTGGTTCAGGAGAAAAAGGGCAAAACAGATTTTCAAGATGACAGCTGTGGTGGCCATCTTGGATTTCTGATGGAATGATTTGTCTATTTTTATCTACAAGTCGCCCCAATACTTCCTACCAAGTTTTGAGTCAGATGGCATTTTGGTTCATAAGCAGTGCAAAACAGTTTTTGGAAGGTGGCCATCTTGGATTTCTGATCGGAACAATTTTAGCTATTTTTGATCTACGTTGCCCCGATACTTCCAACCAAGTTTCGAGTCAATTAGCCTCGGTTCAGAAGAAGTGCAAAACCAATTTTCAAGCTGGCAGCCATCTAGGATTTCTGATCAGAATGATTTTAGCTCCTTTTGCTCTACCATTTGCCCCGATACTGCCTTCCAAGTTTCGAGTCAATGGGCCTTTCAATTCAGGAGAAGAAGCACTAAATACAGTTTCAAGATGGTGGCCATTTTAGCAATTTTTGATCTACATGTATAACTTGACCTGATACTTCCTGCCAAGTTTCAAGTCAACTGGCCTTTCAGCTCAGGAATAGAAGTAAAAACTGGACTTTAAAGATGGCAGCCATCTTGGATTTCATCAGGAACAATTTCGCAATTTTTGATCTACAAGCTGCCCTGATACTTCCTACCAAGTTTTGACTCCGCCTTTTGGTTCAGGAGAAGCGGCGCTAAATAGATTTTCAAGATGGCAGCCATGATGCCCATCTTGGAGTTCTGATTGGAACGACTTTAGCTATTTCTTGTTCTGCAAGTTGCCGTGATACTTCCTACCAAGTTTGTGGAGTCAATTGGCCTTCCAGTTCAGGAGAGGAAGCGCAAAATAGATTTTCTTCACCCTGATACTTCCTACCAAGTTTCGAGTCAACTGGCCCAGGGTGTAGGAGGAGGAATGAATTAAAAGCAAAGTGCTGATGTCACACGACAGACTACCGACATTGACCGATCACTTCATGCTCAGGTAAGAAATAAAAACATCCACATTTTTGGTTAAAAGTTGGAGCTACGTTTCAATGTTTCAATAGTAGGTACGACCTGAATGCCAGTGCTTTTTGAGCTCATCAATGTCAAAACAAGGAATATGATATACAACACAGGAAAAGATTCTTGCCTAGATCTGCCTCTGTGTCAACACAATCTGATCAGTGCCTTCCCTGATGATATATTCTACAGTATCCACTGATTCTGTAACCAGGCAACAAAGACCCTCATTAGACTGTGTGGGTATTCATTACCTGCATATTACATATAGGCCATTTTTACGCATTGTACTTCATATATTTCAGCCACATCATAGGAATAGAGCTGTTTAGCATATGCAAACAGCAAAGGTTTAGACGAGCCTGCGCATCTGCCCAGTCTCGTCAGTACCTATGCTGTTTGCTTACATTAGTGTTGACCAAGGAACAAGTCATAGAAGTCAGCCCAAGAACATGATGAGGCCTTGTTAAGGGACCAGGCATGCTCTGTAGAAGACCGATTCTACCAAAAATACCAAAGAGCATTTTTCTTGCGGGTGGCTCATATATCAGGGCCCAGTTGTTCAAAGCGTCATTAGCTTAACGAGTTTGTTAAGGGTCATTTCGTTAACTGTTTTAGCAGATTCAATATACAATATTCTGATATTTTTTGCTGAAAAAATGTGAGTAGCTTTTGCACTGCAAAAGCTACTCACATTTTTTCAGCAAAAAATTTCATCATATTTGCGTATCACTCGATGTAAATTTTAACGAATCGTTAACGACATCGTTAGCTTTGAACAACTGGGCCCTGACTTCCCAAACCAGGAAACATTTCTTTTCCATTTTCGTTTCATTGGTCCAGATATGAGGGGTATCAAGGCATTTTTTTGTCTCTTACTTTTCCACAAAAAAACATTGGAGTGCTCATTGAATTGGCCTGGGGAGCACCCACAACACATTCTTTTTTGTGGAGAAACGAAAACAATGCCAAACAATGCCAAAATACCATCTGATCTGGCTGTATGATTACAATGAAAGTCTCAATAACCACTTCAAAAATGCTACCTCCAGATAAGCGTATCCTGGTATATATTTCTCTAATTTCTCCAGGAAAACATATGCAGTGGGTACTCATTAGAAGTGCCTCAGTGAGGCACTTCTAATGAGTACCTACAACATACGTTTTTTGGCAAAATGAGAATTATGTAATTATTGGCTAAAAACAGGCCTTATCTGGAACTATTGCACTGGTCAAAAAACATCTCATCTGGATTCAGGATTACAAGGAAAATCTGAACCATCACTATCAATAATGCTTTCAATCATCTTCCTCACTTTCATCACTATCACAGTAATCCTGCTCATTACAGTCAATACTATCTGAAACTATTGCTTTGGTCAAAAAACTAAAAACAGGCCTTATCTGGAACTATCGCATTGGTCAAAAAACATCTCATCTGGAATCATGATTACAAGAAAAATCTGAACCATCACAATCAATAATGCTTTCAATCATCATCACTTTCATCACTATCACTGTCATCCTGTTCATTACAATTAATACCATTTAGTCATACATTACATGTACATTTGTTATGGCACTCAGAGTTCTTAATGTCTTTTCTTATTCTCATTGTTACACAGCTCAACCAGCTCCGACTTGTCAACATCTCCCCTACAATCTCCCATGTGTCTGTATCAGGGCTGTAACATTCTATGGTGTCATGATATCTGAAAATATTAATTCAGAAATTTGTTTTATTTTTGTGGATTTTATCTTTGAGTAATCTCCGGTGAATCATTCACAAACTGATGTTCAGTAAATACCACAAATACAATAATTCATTCTTCATAATTCAAACTTTGTCATCAAAATGTTACAAATGTTGCTAATAATGTAGATCTTTTGAGACAGCTGAATGAAAATAGATCCAACAGATTTCTGCTCTGGACTTTATTAAAGTGTAATTTTTCCTCATTACGAAAATACACCTATTCAAATACATAGAAAATTTCACCTCCAAAAACTGAAAATTTTCAGATAAAAAACTCTTATATATTTTCATATTTCTGCTCAAAACATAGACTGTGGGTACTCATTAGAACTGGCTCAGTGAGGTGGTTCTAATGAGTACCCACAATCTATGTTTTTGAGCAGAAAAGAAAAGTAGTGTAAACCCCAGTTTTACTATATAAAAGTGGGGTTTAAGGGGGTCAAAATTATATAGGTATGTTTTCGTGATGTTCAACCAATCAAACTGTGTGAAATGAGTATAAAAATGAGGAGTCTGAATCATATAAGTTATAAATATTAAATGATTAAAAATGTGTAATCAAATCCAAGGAGCAAGTCAGATATCACTCTATACTGACATGCTTACTTGACATTGCACACTTTCTCTGATATCAGTCTTCGAATAGTACTGAACTTTAGATAACAAAAATGCCTATTTTAAGGCTAAAATCACTGACTGATTGAGTTGAGATTTTTTGGCCCAGTCAACCCATTAGGGTCATATACTAATCCTATAATATTTTAGAGCCAGTTTTTATTATACCATTATAAGTGATTACAGCACTTTTACTTGAATTCAGAGCAACAACTGTGTTAGATAAACAAGTGTGTTTTATCCAAACAAAAATGTATGGATTATATAGAAAAATGAGCAAAATTTTATATATATCAGAATGTTTTCTGCCTGCTACAATTCTAAATGGCCCTTAAAGGGTAAAGGCATTATTTTACATTTACCTATCCCAGCCCTCCTCTCCACCACAGACAAATATTTTGTTCCCAATCACCGCTACACCTGGTCGATATCGTCTCTCAATCATGGTTGACTTCTGAATCCATTCATTTGTTTCTGGATTGTAACACTCAACTTTATTTGTGTTCTCTGTTGATGCATGCCAGCCTCCTACAAATTTGAAGACAACATACATAGGCTAATAATCCAGCAATTAACCATTAGCATTCACTTCCCAGAAAAAAGGCTCTGATATTTCATGCACATTGTCTCCAGAGGAGATAATTTGCACAAAAAAGCCAAACCTATTTTCTGAGAAAAATAAGAAAAAATATCAAAATGCCACCTGCTGCAATGGTTATCCACAATGTTAAGCATTAATGTAAAACTCAGCAATTTTTTGAGGTCTTGAATGCTTGCTGAGCCAGAGGTCCTTTACAGTACTTGAGGGTCTAAACAAATATTTGTGGTAGAAAAAGAAGGTTGCTGTATCTTTTCTTATGTTAACTGCTAAATGTCTGAACATGGTAACTCCTAATTGCTCTTATTCTAAAATCTAAAAGTCCCTTTTTGATTACCTAGGGATGGATCTTACTGTGCTGGATGAATGCAAACACTGCTGATAAAATTGCTTCTTTAGGAAAATTTGATCTAGGTTTATGCAGTTTGCTACATATTTCTGCCATAATATTTACAATAAATGCATCAAAATTACCCTCACATGTAATAATTTGCTGTGATACCCATTTAAATCATTTGGCAAGGTGCTTCTGATGAGTGCCAATTTTTATTGAAACATGTCCTTATCTACTGTTATGACCAGTCTGTTTTTTGTTGTTTTTTTGCAATCACAGGAAAAAATATGAGTGCAGAATTGCAAACCAACAATTGGAGTCAAATGAACTACATGTAACATTGTACATGTATAAATACTGTTAATCTTATCTGTTTTTTTTTTTTTTGTTTTTTTTTTTATCAAAATGTTTATTGTTTTTTGGTGCAAATAGGAGAGTGGAGTTAAATCTTTGAACTCTCCCACTTTAAATTATATCAGAATTCAAAATAGAAGTTAAGGATAAAAGATGGGCCACCAAGTTTTCTAAAGAAAATCATTCTTACTGATAGTAAATCTTTAGTATGCATAATTTCACAGATCAAGTTGTAACAACAATTAAAATTTAGGATGTTAGAACAAAAAGTGCAGACAGTCTCTTCGGGATCAAACTTCATAGCTGCAGACATGATAATAATTTTGATGACATACTTTACTTAAATTCTTTTACAGAAAAGTTTTACAACATTTTACATATGTGACCTTGACCTTCAAATCAGAGGCAGGGGTAAAGATAATACTTCATAAAATTTTGGACTGATACCTACCGATCTGATTAATTGGAACTAAATCCTCCCGAGGATTTAAACAATACTTGTTTGCTTGTTTTAGTTGTTGTTTTTGTTGTTGTTGTTGTTGTTTTTTTTGTTGTTTTTTTTTCATAAAAAAAAAAACTTTCAAATTTGTGGACACCAATGCTGCAGCCAACATAAAACCAAAGGATGGCAATGCTGGGGATAGTGCAGCAACTATTGGTACACTTCTGTACTGCCAAGTTAAAAACTAAAATGAAAAAGTTAAAAAAAGTGACACTGACACCAATACTAGAGTAACAAAAACAGTTCTTCCTAAACTTTATTCAGGCAAAACAATCTTCAGGGCCAAGTTGTTCAAAGCATTGTTAGCTTAACGAGCTCTTTATGGACAAACTTGTTAACTGTTGTAGCGAAGGCATTTTCAAATACATTGATATTTTTGCTGCAAAAATGTGAGTAGATATATTTTGCAATACAAAAGCTACTCAAATTTTTTCAGCAAAAATATCAATATATTTGCCATATTTCAAGATAGAAATTTTTATGCCAGCGAACAACTTTGCAAAGTTTTGAACAACTGGGCCCTGAACTCATATTTCACCCTAAAATTGCTTGTGGATGACATTCTTTTTTTTTTTCTTTTTTTTTTATTTGTTTTTAGAATGTTGTCTGCTGTTGTTATGCCAAACACTTTAAGGATTAACTATCAACAGGTGAACCTCAATGGCACAATCATTTTTGGGCCCGTGGAAATTTGTTCGAGACATTGGTAGTTTTAGTCACTGAGGGTTAATCATGGAGCCAGGCTAGGAAGCAAATGGCAATAATTTAGGGAAGTCTTTTCTATCTTCTATCCAAGAATGCTTTGTTGAGTGTACTCATAAGAATTGCCTCAATAAGGCAATTCAAATGAGTACACTCAACATACCATTTCATGATAAAATAAGAAAATTTCCCTTAATACACTACAACCTCTAAATAACATGGTTCGTTATAACACGGTTTTGGATATAACACGGTTCAAAGATGGATCCCAAAAATGTATAGATTATATTGAAAAATGACCATAAATGGTCATTTTTCAATATAATCTATAAATTTTTGTTTGGATATAACACAGTTGTTTAACTAACACGGTTTATGCTATGGACCCCAACAATAGTGTTATAAAGAGGTTGTGGTGTATCTGTTTTCTTGCTTTCTGAAGAATTTCGTAGGGACTTAAAAAAGAGTGAATGAGCCATGGTACACAAGACATCGGTGTTCAAGCTATTGAAATTTGACTGTAGTTTATATGCTGTCAGATTAGGATTAGGATTACCGATGATGTAGATAAGGCCATCAAGAACACAAGCAGCAGAGCCAGATCTAGCTATCTGCATGTTGGGCTTCTCTATCCACATGTCTGTTCTAGGATTATAACATTGGACCAAATCAATTCCATCACCATCTTCTAATACTGCACCACCTGGAAGTTAACAAAATACATGTACCTTTGCTGTTATCATATGTCTCAAGGCCTTGGAAGGCATATTTGTTTAGAATTTATAGGCGCCATATTCCTCAAAAATAGACATTTTATTATCCAAGAAAGGTTTAATAAATTGATATATGGTATTGATAAAATCATAAACGGTGGCACTTGACAGCCTGTAAAGTTTCAGTTAGTCTCTTGTTCTTGAAATGAAATGATTTTTTATTGTATCTCTGAATTAATTCAGAGATACGATAAAAAATCATTTCATTTTTGATCCAGTTCAAAACATTTCATTTTTGATCCAGTTCAAAGTGAGAGACAAACTGAAATTTTACAGGGTGCCAGATGCCTCATTTTCATGATCCTATTAATAATATATATCAATTTATTAAATCTTTCTTGGATAAAAAATGTCTACTTTTGAGGAATATGGAGCTTTTAAGACTATGCAGTGACACAAATTCAAAAATCCGCATTTATGGTCATCATTCTTTGCAGTTTGATACAGACAAATTCACTGCACTTTGCTTCCTTAATGCTTTGAGAGCTGATAACAGCAAATTGATTTTTATTTATTTTTGCTCTTCAAAGGGGACAAAACAGAAAAAAAAATCAACAATGATATAATGGTCTTGTTTTCTTTGGGATCCACACATTTAGGTCCAACAATAGACTTTCGTCAGGATAAAAATCATAGGATTATTTTGCTACCCCTATTCTGTCACATGCACACATCACCTAATCAACAGGACTTGATATAATTTGTGGAATGAAGCTGCATGAAATGCAGAAATCTTACTTTCAGTGAAACATATTGATGCTATAATGTATTTACATTCATAAGTGTTAATCTTTACTCTGGTTAGTAACCCACATTTAAAAACAACCCTAATAATCCAGTAGTAAAAGTGAAATAACAGAAACAAAATTAATTATGACTTCAAACCTGTAACATAGAGAAAACCTTTCAAGGTCGCTACAGCAGGACTTGTAAGAGCCATTTTCATTGGTGGAATAAATGCCCATGAGTTTGTTCCTGGATCATATCTTTCCACACTGTCAAGGCGGCAATTACCATCCCAGCCACCAATGGCATATACATGACCATCCAAGATAGTGAGGCCTAAATGGAATTAAAAATAAAAACTAGAGCTGGTGTTTGTAAAACACTATGCCCCCAACTGCCTGACTCTAACACTGTTTGACTCCAACACTGCTTAGCCATGACGGTAACAACAGTACAAATATATGATTTCAATGTTATTTTATCAAAGGGAAATAACTCTAAAATAGGAGATGATTGGGATAAGAAAAAAATACGGATCACCTATTTTTTCATGAGGAATCAAAACATGAAATTTCAAAACATTAGCATACATGATTCTAAACTTATGCTATACACAATAAAGCAACGACATTAAATGGCCCGAAATTGCGAAGGGCCATAACTCCAACATTTCATTTAATTGGTTCAAAATTTATTCAGGTGATCTCCTCCTCAATCCCAATCAGTATACCAAATATCATGGCTCTAGCTTAAATACTTTTTGAGATATCTTGCTGAAAAAGTCAAAATGCCTAGAACTACAAAGGGCCATAACTACATCAATTTTTCATGGAATTCCCTAAAAAACAAACCAGGTAATCTCCACATCATCCCCAATCAGCATATAATATTTCAAGACCCTAGCTTAAGTGCTTTTCGAGAAATCTTGCTGACAAGGTCAAAATGAGCAGAACTGCAAAAGGCCGTAACTTTATCAATATTTTCATGGAATTCTCTCAAAATATAATCGGGTAATGTACACATCATTCCCACTCACTGTATCGAATTTCAAGAACCCAGCTTAAATACTTTTCAAGATATCTTGCTCACAAGATTTAATTCTGATTTTTTTCAAGGGGCATAACTTTAAATAAACATGCTAGACAAGAAACAAAATACGGGTCGGCTATTTTTTCATTGGGAACCCAAATATAAAATTTCAAAACCCTAGCGTGCAGGGTTCTTAAGATATGGCATGCACAAAAAAAGCTTGATGAACGGACAAACAGTTGGATGGACAAATGAAGGCAAAATAATATGCCCCATCAATTTCATTCGAAACTGGGGGCATAATCAGGTCATCTACTCATCGCTACCTATCTATTCATCAAGTTTCAAGGCTCCAGCTTCAATAGTTTTTGAGATATTTTGTTCACAAGGGAAACATGCCCAAATTTACAAAGCGCCATTACTTATGAAATATTTTTCAGAATTTACAAAAAAATTAATCAGGTCATCTACTCATCATTACCAATCAATTCACCAAGTTTCAAGTCTATAGCTCTAATAGTTTTTGAGATATTTTGCTGACAAGATAAAAATGCCCAAAATAACAAAGGGGCATAACTCAAGAAGTATATTTCAAAATTTCTTCAAAAGTTAATCAGGTTGTCTACTCATCACTACCAGTCTATTCATCAAGTGTCAAGGCTCTAGTTCCAACAGTTTTTGAGATATTTTGCTGACAAGGTAAAATTGCCCAAAATTACAAAGGGCCATAACTCATGAAGTATTTTTCAGAATTTCTTCAAAAATTAATCAGGTCATCTACTCATCACTACAAATCCATTTACTAAGTTTCAAGGCTCTGGCTCTAACAGTTTTTGAGATATTTTGCTGACAAGATAAAAATGCCTAAAATTACAAAGGGGCATAACTCAAGAAGTATATTTCAAAATTTCTTCAAAAGTTTATCAGGTTGTCTACTCATCACTACCAGTCTATTCATCAAGTTTCAAGGCTCTAGCTTCAATAGTTTTTGAGATATTTTGCTGACAAGTTAAAAATGCCCTAAATTACAAAGGGCCATAACTCATGAAGTGTTTTTCAAAATGTCTTCAAAAGTTAATCAGGTCATCTACACATCACTACAAATCCATTTACTAAGTTTCAAGGCTCAAGCTCTAACAGTTTTTGAGATATTTTGCTGACAAGGTAAAAATGCCCAAAATTACAAAGGGCCATAACTCAAAAGGCATTTTTCAAAATTTCTTCAAAAGTTAATCAGGTTGTCTACTCATCACTACCAGTCTATTCATTAAGTTTCAAGGCTCTAGCTCCAACGGTTTTTGAGATATTTTGCTGACAAGATAAAAATGCCCAAAATTACAAAGGGCCATAACTCATGAAGTATTTTTCAGAATTTCTTCAAAAGTTAATCAGGTCATCTACTCATCACTACAAATCCATTTACTAAGTTTCAAGGCTCTAGCTCTAACAGTTTTTGAGATATTTTGCTGACAAGGTAAAATTGCCCAAAATTACAAAGGGCCATAACTCAAGAAGTATTTTTCAAAATTTCTTCAAAAGTTAATCAGGTTGTCTACTCATCACTACCAGTCTATTCATCAAGTTTCAAGGCTCTAGCTTTAATTGTTTTTGAGATATTTTGCTGACAAGATTGCATCCATATTTTTTCAAAGGGCCATAACTCAGAAAAGGGGCATAATCCTGTCAAGAAAAAAAATACGTGTCAGCTATTTTTTCATGAGGAATCCATATATGAAATTTCAAAACAGTAGCATTCACGGTTTTAAAGTTATGCTATGCATCAAAAAGCGTGACGAACGGACGGACGGACGGACGGACGAACCCAGAAGCAATATGCCCCTCCAACTTCTGTGAAGTTGGGGGCATAATAAAATATATGGAAACATTTCACTAACAATTTTTATTCTCATATTTATGCCAATGCTGTGGCCAACACAGTCCACCTACGGTCTTTCTGGCCCCAAGGTTATAAAAAATTTTCATGCTCAACTCAGCTGAGCATGAAATTTTCCCTGCTAATAAATATGAAAATGCCAACAATAGTTGGCATTTTCATATTTATTAGCAGAGAAATTTTCATGCTCAGCTTTGCTTAGCAAGTGAGAATATGCAGTTTTTAGTAATTTGAGATTTATTAGCAGGACAAATTTCATGCTCAGCTGAGTTGAGCATGAAAAAAGTTTTATAACCTCGGAGCCTGGTTTGCGTATAAAATATAGGTGCCTCAGATAGTATATGATGGCTTAGAAAGACTCTAACCATATTGAGCAGATATACAGGCTTGCTTTGCATTCCAATATTGCTGTTAAACGCTTTCTTTCCACTTTGTTGTTCAAGTATGACCCTAATTTCTCTGACACATTATCTTTCAAATGTGTCAAGCATTCGCTGAACATCTATATTAAGCTTGTATATGTTGGTTGTCTTTGTTGACATGAACTCTCTGCTCCTCTTTTTTTCCTACTAACATGTGCATTGTCTGATGGTCAAGGTGTGAAAATCTGAATAAAATCAGACAAAGACTAGTGAAGTAATATAGCAAAAACCTTAGATCTAATTGTTGATGGAATTACAGAATCACAGAAAGAGGCACATCTCTTGTAATACTGACCCTTTCACCTGTCAATTGTCAATGTACGACCATTATTTTAGCAATTTTGGTAGCCCTCTTGTTCCCGAAGATATATGCAAAGATTCAGCCATAAGGCATGCTCGGTTTTGGAAAAGAAGATCTTTAAAGGTTTTTCCCATACAAATGCACAGGGAAGCAAACTTGAACTTGCCGTAAAAAGGTCAAACGTCAATGTACGACAATTCTTTTAGCAATTTTAGTAGACCTCCTGTCCCCGATGATTCCTGCAAAGGTTCAGCCCAAAGGCATTCTCGGTTCTGAAGGAGAAGATTTTTAAAGGTTTTTACCATATATGGGCGTGGCGGCCATCTTGGTCAACGGACCGCTACAATTTTAGCAATTTTTCGTTCCCCCACCCTAAGGAGGCTCCATATGAAATTTGAGCAAAATTGGCCCAGAGGCTCCAGAAGAGAAGTTGTTTGAAATTCTGAACATTTTTCCCATACAAATGCATAAGGAAGCAAAATTGACCTTACCGTAAAAAGGTCAAATGTCAATGTACGACCATTATTTTAGCAATTTTGGTAGCTCTCCTGTTCCCAAAGATATATGCAAAGATTCAGCCATAAGGCATGCTCGGTTTTGGAGAAGAAGATTTTTAAAGGTTTTTCCCATACAAATGCATAGGGAAGCAAACTTGACCTTGCCGTAAAAAGGTCAAACATCAACGTACGACAATTCTTTTAGCAATTTTGGTAGACCTCCCGTCCCCGATGATTCCTGCAAAGGTTCAGCGCCAAGGCATTCTCCGTTCTGGAGAAGAAGATTTTTAAAGGTTTTTACCATATATGGGCGTGGCGGCCATCTTGGTCAACGGACCGCGACCATTTTAGCAATTTTTCGTTCCCCCACCCTAAGGAAGCTCCATATGAAATTTGAGCAAAATTGGCTCAGCGGTTTCAGAGGAGAAGTCGTTTGAAAGTGATGGATGCACGGACAGACGGACGACGGACGAAAAGTGATCACAATAGCTCATCCTGAGCAGAGCTCAGGTGAGCTAAAAAATACAATAGTTTTATCTGCAAAATACTGATTAAATTGTGGCAAGTGATAAAAACAAAAAGAGAAGGTTCTACAAACCAAGTTCTGATCTAGCAACATTCATTGGCACCATCTCCATCCATGTATCCAGATTCTGGTCAAATCTCCAGACACTTCTACTGGCTGACCCATCAGGAAACTCTCCTCCAGCAAGGTAGATATAATTATCTCCTATAAATAGACAATGCTATTATTTCTATCAAACCCCCTAAATAAGAGAGGTATCTAGATAAAAATTTTTTTTATTACTGCACTAAAACGTGGGTGCGGTGAATGTTCTGAAATTTCATACACCAACTTGTCTGATAAACAGTAAAGTAACTGACCAACCTTTTGCCATTAACACTTGTCCTGCTGAATAAAGTAAGATGCCACGCTCTTTTCAAATTTTCTGCCAATCAGATTACTTGATATGAATTGTTGCTATAAATTCACATTCTTTATTGCAAACAGTGCAGATCTAGATCAGCTGGCTTCTTAGAAGCCAATTGATCTGGATCTACACTGTTTGCGAAGGCAGGACATAACCGGGTTCAGCAGGACTAGGGTTAAGTGTCAATGAGTTTTGCACAATCATGCAATCAGATCTGAAAACATATCAACTTATTATCAAGTACTGTATGTAGTCAGAGTGCATCTGCTATTCTGGAAAACCATCCTATGCTGAACATTGTTACCACACTCAACATCCTTAGTACTAATTTCCAAAATTAATTTCATCAATACCCCTCTTTGATTTTTCCCAAAAGCCAGGACATTCACTAATCTAACTACAGTAACTCAAGCAAGCACATTTGTACAGTAAGATACCGAGTATAAATTAGATGTGCATGGCTGAAAGCTCATTCTGATAACTCCCTAACTGGACTGACAGGATTACCAAGTGATCCTGTAGGCAGACACTGTAGGCCCTGATTAGCATGTACAGATGCTCAGGCTGATCTGGGCTTTGCCATGTGTATTTGCTTTGAAAGAAACCATTTCACTTGGCAAGGCTCATTCAAGGTGTGTCAGCACAGCTCCAGATAAGAGGCGGTAGTGGGAAAACATTTTTCTCATTTCTCCACAAATATGTATGTTGTGATACCCATTAGAAGTGGATGGAAAAAGCGCTTTATCTCCAGCTATAACGCTTATTACAGGCTATTTTTTTTATTATTAAATTCCTTTTAAAACTTTATTCACCACAAATTTAAAATGACTCAAAAAGACAGCAGAGTAATTCACTACTTTTTACAACTTACATGTATGTATGAAAATAAGAAGTAAAATACATGTATGTTCCTAAACAAAAAAGAATTTACAGATTAGTCAACTATGAAAATTTTTTTAAATCATCAGTCACAAGATGAAAAAGTGACTGATGATCAATTATAATCAATCATCAGGACAACACTATAAAATACGCAGTATAAAATACAAATTAGTTTTTACCTGATGAAACCATTCCATGTTTGCTAATGGCAAAAGGTAGACAAGCTAATGGCTTCCAGCGACATGTGTCTGGATCAAACATCTCAACACTTCTCAGTACTACCTTGTCATCTTCCCCACCCACACAGATTATCACTTCCATGTAGCCTGAAATTTGGATAATTCAGATTCAAATTTTGTCATGCTTAACTCTTGCCAAGATGCCACATCCACTTCTAATTGTCAGCCAATCAGATTACTTGATCCAGATCATTACTCACATACTGTATAACAAACAGTGCAGATCTAGAACAGTTGGCTTCTTAGTTGGCTTCTGAAGAAGCCTACTGATCTGGATCTAAACTGTTTGCAAAGGCAGGGCATATCCGGGTTCAGCAGGACTAGGGTTAACCCTTAAGGCACCATTCAAACTAAAGTCAATAGTTTATTGTAAATTTTTCCTAAAAAAAAAAAACAACAAAGCTTTAAACTTCATTAAATTTTCACATGAAAATTACAACCCTTTTTTTTTTCTCTTGGAAAAAAAAACAATAATTATTACACAGGCGAAATCCTGTGTAATAATTATTGGTTTCACAGTTAATTCTACATTTTCAGGCATTTATTTTGCTATTTTTTTTCTTTTATATAAGATTTTAAGACAGTTGTTGGTATTTAATCATTTAAGTGAGGCATCCAAACAATATTTAACTCATTGTACTTATCAGTCAAATAGTATCTCATAGAGTCAAGATCTTTAAATATTATTATTTTTGGGGTGGGAGGCAAAAATGGCATTAATCACAGGACATAACCAGGTTAAATATTTATATGAATACATTTAAGGCCCCCGCATCATCACTCTCTCCTATCCAGGTTTGGGAGTAGATCAGCTCAGCTGTGGTCCAAGTTATAAGAGATCACCCCAGCATTTGAAGTAAGGACTGTACATGTATGTTTACTTTTCTTTGACCATTATGGAAGACTTTTAATGCTAAATGTAATGTTTTACCATATTTGGTTTCAGCGATCAGAGCTATGGAACTTTTGCATATAAACTGTACTCTAGTCAGTTTTGAGAAGACTGCATTGTTTTAATAGCATCTGCACCACTATTTTATTCAGTTTTACTTTGAACTTATTTCCTTTCCAATACAATAATTAAAGGGAAACTAAATGCAATGTACAGGCATGTCTGAAAGTATTAAGCTCTAGAAAAAAACAGGAATTTTGGAACAAATTTGATCAAAATCGGTTAGGAAATAAGAAAGATATATTTTATATTTCATATAACCCTGAGCATGGGTGCTGCCATTTCGAATATTAAATATCAGATGTTTAGCTTTTTAAAACACAAATAAAAGTCGTCTATGGACAGGAATATTCTGCTTATGTGAATAGTTCTTAGTTTTTATGCAGTTACAGTTTACAGATTTTTAACGCTGCCAGGCAACTGAGTCACATAGAGGCAGCGCCGTTTTTATGCAAACGAATACATTTGCAGTTAAATAGCAACAAAATGTTACTATTTTTGCATATTTAATTGGGTGGTTATCATCACTCACTCACAAAAATGGCAGCTTCCATGACAGCATTTTATAGAATGTTAAAATCCAACAACTTTCTTACTTACCAACCAATTTTCATAATTTTTTCACCAAATTACTCAGCCAATCATGCTTAATAGTTTATGTACATTTTCTTTTAAGTAATGACTGTATCTGGAGAGGGTATCTTCATTTAGTACATAGATGTAAACTCTTGACTAGTATTTAGGGCTGTAACAATATACCGGTAGTCACCTCATGATATGGTATGTATCGCTATACTTGCCTCTCAATATGATATGTATCTGACATAATACTATTCTAATGCATAAGCCACAGCTTGGAAATTTTAATACTCTTGGAAAACAGGTTCAAAATTATCTCCAGAGCTTCCTTCTTGTGTAACAATGCCTTTGTAGAAGCCCCTGTATGTCATATAAGTGATCAGTGTATTTCAGTAACATTTTAGATCTTTGTACATGTAATTTGTTATAAAAATGGTCTTGAAATATGTTAAAGTTACATCCCTTGATAGGTTTTACAATTTGCCAGCCTCAGTGGCTCAGTTGGATGCGCCGTCCAACTGGAGACCAGGAGGTCGCTGGTTCAACCCCCGCCGAGGTCGGCAACATTCTTTCGCGGAGATTGATCATGAAATATTTTCTACGGTCATTCTCTCCCTTCCGCTGATTCAAGAAGGGCAGTTGTCAGTTTCTGGCGAAAGAATGTGCACAATACTGGTTAACCGCTTAGAGAATTAAGCCTGCCCAGTAAACATGTGGTTAGGTAAACTGACCACGCTCGACATGACCCCACTGGGTTGACTGGGCCGTAAAATCTCAACACAAACAAATTTACAATTTGCCATTAATGAAAATTTTTGTCCCAGTTTTCTCAAGAATTGTAAGGGTAACAAAAGTTGAAACCTGGTACACACATGAATGGTGGGTTGATGTATTGTGCATACTGGAATCTGGGCCAAGGGCCCATAACTCATGGATTTAAATCCTTTCATAGATTTATGTTGCCATGTAACCATATCCTACAGTGATGTTATCTGGTAAGCACGAATTTAAAATATTTCAACACTATAAGTTTTTCTCCTCTGATAGCGCTGCAGTGGGGATGTAGTGAGATCCTCTGACAGCTCTAATTTTAAGAAAAGAAACCAGTATACATTTAAAGATGGGTTCATTATTTATGAACTTTTATGAATTGGTTATTTAACTGAAATATACATTTTATGTACTTAAACCAAACCTTCAAATTTGCATGACTACAAAAAAATGTTATTTAGAAGTAGTTTGTTTCCTGTTACATGTATACAGGCCCCCTAGGAGAGTCTCTTAAAAATAAAGGCTTTTTATAAGGATACTTTTGGCCAAATAAAAGTTTTTCAGGATGAATTTTGTATAAAATAAAGAGCATTTAATGGTTAAATTTCTTGCCAGATCCCAAGCAAAAGAACCCTTGCGCCGTCAACTTTCAAGCAAAATAGGGAGAAAATTGCAGAGAAAATCTGATATTTTTATCTTTAAATGGAAATGACAATATTAACTTGCATTTCTGTTTAGGAACATATTACTCTAAGTCACAGAACTATAATTTGCTGTTATGAAATGCTACATATTTACTCTGCCTTTCTCTTGCATTTACAATTGCCAAATATAAAGTTTTTCTCATCAAAATACAAGTTTTTCAGCCAACTTTAAAGGTTTTAAAGGATTTCAACAAAATTAAAGGTTTTTAATGGTTCTAAAGGTTCCACTAGGGGCCCTGTGTGCATGTGCATGTTTCTATTTCTTGTCTTATATATAAATTCATTTATCTGTTCCATAAAAAGTATGCTAGTATTGAATAAGCTGATAGAAAATAATTGAATGTTAAAACGCAAGCTACATTGCATAAGCATTTAAAAGTTATTCGGTATTTTTCTTTAAAACACTGTCACTGGAAACTTATTATATTTTTATTCATTATTATTCCATGATAAGGACAAATTTTCCATAATTTTATTAGAAAATATAGCTGGTTGTCAGCAGACTTTTAGGTCTAGTGACAGCCAGTTGTCACCAGACCTCGCCTTTTATTTTTTTCTTCAGAGAAAAAGGCTTGACATTTGCCAGGCAGATGATTCACATCAATCAAATGCCAAGCTTATTTTCTCAGCAAGCAAAAACGTCAGAATGTTGTTTTCTGCCATTGTGACTTGTGCTTAAAGGATCTAAATGGAATCCGCATATATGCAAAATCTGATGACTTAGATCTGCAGCGCATCCACAGTCTGGTCAAGGTTTTCCCTTTTGACAATTATTTCTACAGTATCTCATAGCTCTTGATAAGATGCTTGTCAATCCTACATAGCTACAGATAAGAGGGGGTATTCACATAATATTTTTCGTATTTCTCGACGAAAACATATGTTGTAGGTACTCATTAGAAGCGCCTCAGCACTAATGAGTACCCACAACATATGTTTTTGTTGAGAAATAAGAAAGATATCAGTATTTTTCGGATGAAAAAAGCACCTTATCTGTTGCTATGTAATCCAAAAGTGATATTTTTCTTATTTCTCCACAAAAACATATATTGTGTATACTCATTAGAAGCGCCTCGCTTGGAGAAATAAGAAAAATATTTACCTGATACCCCCTCTTATCTAGCTCCAGATAAGAGGAGAACCGAGACAAATGAGCTGTAATGCAAGAAGACTTGTACCCAAGGAAGACTCAAATCAGTCTGTGTATCCACCCAGTCTGATCAGTCTTCATTTTCAGCATGAAGAAACTTTGCATCCTTGGCTATCCAAAATGTGCCTAGTGAAGATGCTGATCAGACTGCCTCTAAGGCTGATCTCATAGCAACAGATAAGGCACTTTTTTCATCCGAAAAATGCTGATATCTTTCTTATTTCTCAACAAAAACACATGTTGTGGGTACTCATTAGAAGTGCCTCAGTGAGGCGCTTCTAATGAGTACCCACAACATATGTTTTTGTCGAGAAATAAGAAAAATATTATGTGGATACCCCCCTCTTATCTGTAGCTATGTGATCTGAATTTTCACTGGACGCACATGTCCAAAGGTACATTTTCTGTTGCTGAGGCTCATTTATTTTCCTTATTTCTTCACAACATTTCAATTTGTTTTTGGAGGTTATCTAACGTGTGTATTCATATCATATTATGTGCAAGACAAAACTAACAAAATGACAGATCAGAGTCTTTGCTGTCCGCATGAAGAAAACTTGGGTCCTTAGCTACCCACTGAGTACACAGTTAAGACTCTGATCAGAATGGGTGGATGCCCAGGCTGATCTGAGTCTTTGCTGGGCACACATGCCATTTTGTTCAATGTTGGGTTTGTCATTAGGTGGCTCACATGTTTTTTTGTGGAGAGGATAATATTTGGAATGATGAGTACAGCAAGGAGTTCAGGTGTACAAATGTCGGGTTAAGACAGTAAAAGCAGTTATATCGCAAGATATTATCCCAGTCAGTACTTGCATCAACTTATTAACTTATTTTTAAGGCACGTCATTCATTCTAGGGATTATCACAAGAATAAGCCTTGTACCATATAAAATTAGGATCTCTGTGGTGTATTCATAGTGATTGGTGCCTTAAGGGTTAATTACCTGAAGATTTTCTTAGCTGGGTTCTAGGAGTCTGTAATTCTGGGCGCCTGTCTTCCAGCAACAGGTATGTTTTGGCCTCATCAACAAGTGCACGGCACTTTGGTGATCCCCTCACAACATCCTGTTTTTCCACTGTGTCAAACAGAAAATATGGCGTCATTAATGGAAGTCTTATATTCACAAGCACTTTATCAAAGTCTGGTTTCCTGCTTTCAGAATTGTAATCAAGCCAGCGCATAGCTGAATGAAACACTTGTTCTTCGGAATCAACACAAAGTTCATCATCTTTCAGAAATTCTGTCAGTTTTTCTACCGTTAGCTGTAGATATTCTTCCTGCAAACTAACAGCGGTGAAGTGATCCAATATGTAACGTTTTGACTTCTGCTGGAGATCCCCACAGGCATGTGTTTCTGCAAAACAATGTATGCCGATACTGTTTGCTTCATCCATGTTTTGTTCTAGATACTGACAACAAGCCTCTTTCACCGGTAAAATCTCAAGAAGATTAGAAGCAGAAAGTAATGCCTGTACATTCTGTCTGTTGATCACAATTTCTGATGTGTATGCATAATTTACTAATAATTCCATCACAGGTGCTTCAATGTCATTCAGTGTTACCCGATCTTGAGAGCTCTCTGCCAGATTCCCAGTAAACATGGCATGAAAGTATGAGCTAAACGATGCCAGCACTATTTTATGACAGAAAAATTCTTGTCCACCAACACATAGTGTCACATCACAAAAATGACCATTTACACGTAAATGATTTAATCCTGTTAAAACCTGAGCCGGGTGGGATATCTCAACAAAGTTATACTCTTCATCTATTGCCGCAGAACCCTGAACACTGGCAGTTGAATCACAGCTACCTCTCCTAGCCTGACAGGAAGTTATGTTTGAAGAGTAAAAGTTCACCGGGAGACCTGCCAGCTGCTGTCCATATGTTGGACTACTATTTTGGTCCATTATTACGTCAACAAGGGCTGCCATTCTGAAGGTCCACTTTTATCAGCTAGGAAACTCTAGCATCTCAT
Source organism: Anodontia alba (assembly GCA_964016985.1). NCBI lineage: Eukaryota > Metazoa > Mollusca > Bivalvia > Lucinida > Lucinidae > Anodontia > Anodontia alba. The sequence goes on along the minus strand of OZ024822.1, from coordinate 121,415,293 downwards.
CCTAAAATAACGACAAAACATTGAAAACAATGGATGAGTCATGGCTCCACATACTGCAATTATAGCTCAAAAAGAGGGGCATATTCAGATAGACAGTTTTCTTATTTCCATAGCATTGCTTAGATTATTTTTTTTAAATCCAAAAGTATCAATAGTTTTCTTATTTCTACATGGAAACATATGCTGTGGGTACTCATTTGAAGCACCTCCCCTAAGCACCTAATGAATACCCACTCTTATCTAGACCTGTGCAGACATGTTAAGTCTCCTGAAAATTGCAGGAGGGTCACAGAAAAACAGTTTTTCCTACGCCTCACAAAATTAAAAAAAATCTCCCCCAAAACAACAAAAATCCTGACTGGGTCGAAACTTTTTTTAAAGCTATGCTGGTAAATTAGAAAAACTCTGGCTCTATCCAAAGAATTCCAATATTGATCAAAAGCGTATAAACGCTTGGATTGAATGGAGGAAACGTGTTAATTCAAACATGAAAAAAAAATGTCTTGTGGGATAGAGTCGTCCAAAATAGCAAAAAAAAGGGCATCTCTGGAGTTTTGCTCCCCCAGAAAGTGTGTTAAAATAAACTATAACACAAGTTACAAGAAAAAGTATGACTGGGTGAAGAAAAGTGACAGAGGGGCTCTCCAAGTGTACGGTATACAGTATGCATTTCAGTGTCACTGATAAAAAGAAAATAAACAAATTGCTGGTTTTAGTTTTACTTTAGGCATGCCGCATCAATTATTATTTTTTTATTTTATTTTCTTGACTCTTCAGACTCAAGGTCATAAAGTAGGATCATATGATGACATCAACAGAGTGAGAGAGATAATAAAGGAAAAATGGCGTATTAATTAAAAAAATAATCCACTGTTCAGGACTCAAAATTTTTTTTTGAAGGTACTTGTCCTGCAGGGTAAGTACTTTTGACACAAATTTTTACTCGTCTTTTCAAAAATCTATTCATCCTTCTTTGCTGGAGTGGATTGAAAGAAATAATACTGAATGAAACTTTTAATGTGTAAGAAACAACACTGAAGACAAATAATGACTAAAAAGTACACTTACAGGACTAGTAAATAGTAAGACTTATTGTATAATACATATATGTTATTTCTTACGCATTAAAACTGTCTAATATCACTCATTTTTCATTCGGTCGTATTCTACTTTCACTTCAGAAGGCTGTTTTTTTTCCGTTCCTTTCCGTAGGTTTTGTCCCAAACCAAGATGGTACTGAGTGGTTTTGTCCCTGTAGGTTTTGTTTCTAGAGACTTCTGCATCAAAGTAGATTTTTTTCTGCTTTATACAAGACAGGACACGAGAATAATGGCCTATACAACTATTTGGAGTTGGACATGCATTTGTAATCAAGCAGTTATAGAGAGCAAACAACTTGTGTGAAACTGCGTTGGGATGAATCCTCCTTGGGTCAATGTTCATAATGCGCAGGCACAATATTTATTTACAGTTTCCATTTCTGATTTGGGCCATACAAGGCGGAAATATATGGAATTTGTGCATTTTGCATTACATTTAATATTTGTTTGCTGTAATTTGATAATTTGTAAAGTGCTTTTGCTGAATGGCATGATGTGATAACTGCCACTGAGGAACACTTACTCATCCGGCAGGGCAAGTCAGTAACAATTTCCACTCGTCCTTACCGACCACCTACTTGTAAATATCAATACAAGCGGACAAGGGTAAAGTTCGAGCCCTGTTGTTACTTCTGGAGTATGGGATTCTATAAGTATAATGAAGCCCTTGTCATTGACAGTGATTAACAAGAAAAATGCTTGGCAGGAAGACAGAATCACCTATGAATGATGGTTAAAAAATATGAGCAGGTGTTATAAATAGCTCTCAGAATGCACCATTTTACATCTTCTTAAAAAATTACGGGGAAGTATGCCCCAGGACCCCACTAACTTGGCTGAAAATTCTGACCCGCAGACTTTCATCTGCTTAATCGCATTTAAGTTTTGTTATAAACATCCCAGCAAGCATTCTTTATAAATCTACAGCGGGCCGTTATCGTCCCGTCAGCTACCCTGACGGGCCGATAACGGTCCGCTATAGATTTATAAAGAATGCTTACTGGGATGCAGTCTGACCATGGTAAATCTGTATTACCGAATATAGGTAGCACCCGGACTTACAATGCCAGGGGACAAACTAAAACGAATAAATTCATATACATCCATGAAAATTCCCTTACTTTTTGCTAGGAGCTCTGCAGAAAATAACTTGAAAATTTATCTCAAATATAAACGACATGACAATAAATCTACTAACCCATATTTGACAATATTTTGCTAGGTTTTTGTGTATCTACTTGCGTTTTCCTGCTTTTCTCCCCCATTTACCAGCCCAAGGGAAGTAACTAGTACACACGTTACAAGTAACAGCTTCTACGGAACGTCCGACTTTTGATTCAGAGGGGTTCGGGGTCCAATCAAATCCCGTTTTGACTCAAAATTTCATTTTCATTGGAAATTTTGGATAAATTCGATAAATTTGGGATACATGTTTACACCCCTTATTATTTACCTTCTCTTCAACAAGTCCATTTACTACCTGCGCAGTGAATGTCACGTGTGAAAAAAATTGCTGGGTGAGTGGTAAACAGTGTAGATCCTGATCATGATCAGAAGCCGCATTCTGTTTTTATTCATGTAAGTCTCTCCGAATACATAGAGAAAGTACGGTAATTTGATCAAATCGACCCCGCTCATTTGTCTTATATACTGTTTTGCTACAATCGGTTAGTATCAAGCAAGTACAAGAATATGCGATATTATTCATCATTATATTATTTCCTATTTCATATCGCATATTCTTGTACTTGCTTGATACTAACCGATTGTAGCAAAACAGTATATAAGACAAATTCGTCTGTGGAATAAAGTACTGAACGTTTGATTTTCACTTGTACAATATTATCCATCTTATAGTATTGCAAGTCTAAATGCGTATTCTAGTTTTGCATGTTAAAAATAAGCTAGTTTAAAGAGAGAGAGAGAGAGAGAGAGAGAGAGAGAGAGAGAGAGAGAGCGAGAGAGAGAGAGAGAGAGAGAGAGAGAGAGAGAGAGATTTCAGCATTTAATCAAAAACATAATATTACATAAACCCCAAAATATATTTTTGCGCTTGGTGCGGTTCAAATTTGAAAGCATCACACTAAAGTCATATGGTAAGCGAAAATGGGTACCGCAATACAAAATTATTGGTCAAATCGCCAATCAAATCACTATTGAACTTTTTATGACTTTGTGACCTTAGAAGGTAGCAATTTCGACAACATTTCAGGCACAAAACGAGAAAATGTACCTTTTTTCCAGGTGAGCTCAATGAAGATTCGAACCAGCCTGCGCATTCCACTTTCACAATTCATCGATATATTCTACAGTACGGATTCAATTATTCTTTAGGCGGGCAATTAAGGCCCTGATCAGACTGCGCTCATTCGCAGTCTGATCTGGGCATTCGTTGTCCGCACATACGATAAGGGCCCCTTTCCTATGTTGCAGCCCATTTAATCCAGGTAGATATTCCGGTCAAGATATTATTTTGGTTATACTAATGGCATTTAAGTGGAATAGCTATATTTTCAGGGGGGAGAGAGTATGGGTGGGGTGGAGGTGTGGGGCGGGGTGAAGGAACTCTGTCAAAATTGTTTTACCTCCCTACTGACAAGGAATCTTTTTGGGTGCAAATTCTTTACTTTTAGAGTAAAATCATTTGCAGCTTAGGATTTGATGTGCAGATAAGCAAATAGGAAGTAAAAAAAAAAAAAAACAAAAAAAAAAACGCCCCCACCTCACGCATCATTGTAAAAAATGAAGGAAGTTTTGGCGGTGTTTATCACTAAAATTAATTCATTTCTTAAATACACTGTTTAAGTATATGGTAACTATTATTTATCACATAGTGGCCTAAATTCCCAACATTTAGTATGAAATATCTCGCGATGTAGATGATCTACATGCATGCAAATGTGATAAGTCAGTTATACCATGGTTCTGCGCATGTACGTGCGATAATGCACTCGCTCACGCTCGTGCATTATCGCATCGTACATGCGCACGAACCATGGTATAACTAAGACATCAAGCATAAAGTCTATCAGTTATTAAAATCTGCTGATTTCATGCATCGCATCGCATTTAATAAAAACTTGACCCTGGTACCAAGGTCCCAGCCCTATATTTAATGAAAACTTGTTACAGTCGGTCAGTCAAGAAATTATGATAAATGAAAAATATATATAACTGGCTTCAGCCGTCTATGATCAAAGTCAAATACTGATGATAAACTTCAAACGCCTTCTGCGCAAAATGCAGCCACGGTCCAAGGACAAAAAAACATACCTCTTACATTTACTTGTAGTGAAAAAAGACAAGCAAACGTCAGTAAACCATGGAATAAAATTTCAACTTCTTTCTTGTCTTTTTATATAACGATTTTGGTTTCAACAGTATTTTATTTGTATAAACCATTGCAGAGCAGCTACAAAAAGTAAGGCCGGCCTCGGTGGCTCAGTTGGATGCGCCGTCCGAATGGAAACCAGGAGGTCGCGGGTTCAACCCTCGCCGACGGAGGCAACATTCTTTCGTGGAGATTGATCATGAAATATTTTCTACGGTCATTCTCTCCCTTCCGCTGATTCAAGAAGGGCAGTTGTCAGTTTCTGGCGAAAGAATGTGCACAATACTGGTTAACCGCTTAGAGGACTAAGCCTGCCCAGTAAACGTGTGGTTAGGTAAACTGACCGCGCTCGACATGATCCCATTGGGTTGACTGGGCCGTAAAACCTCAACACAAACAAACAAAAAGTAAGATAATCTCTGAGTATGTAATTTACATCATCAGAGAAACGTAACAATCAGTGTTATTAAATACAGTCGACCCTCAATAGCACGAATACCGATGGCTCATTTACCATGGCTAATTCGAACTCCGTTTTTGAGCCCCTACGAATTTTTTCCAAAAGCTCAAGAAAACAAATATTTATGAAATTTTTTTTATTTCATTATGAATTTGTATGTTGTGTGTACAACATACAATTATTCTGTAGAAAATCGAAAAGATTTCCCTAAATTGTCGCTATTTGCTTCCTGTCCTGGCCCCATGATTTACCCTCAGTGGCTCGAACTACCCATATCTCGAACAAATTTCCATGGTCCCAACGATGTTCGAGCCATTGAAGTTCGACTGTATATGGATACACTGTTTTTAAGTTCCCTGGTAACTCGTAACAATATACATGTAGCTGGCAGATCAGTCCGCTCAGTCCACGGGGATCGGAGCTTATGCCTATCCGTACATGTACAGCTTCAGACAGCATTCCCACAAGTCCTGCTAAAAATCCATAATATGGGTCAAATGAACCGTAATTAAATGACAAAGACTTTTTTGTTTAAAAAAAATGCGCGCTCCTGCAGTCTGATCAGAGTCGTTGCTGGTCACCCTTTGGTTAGCTACGGATCAAAGGATGCGTAAGCACAGGCTGATCTGAGTCTTAATTGGACGTACATGTTCGAAAGTGCATTTTCTCACTTTTCGGCTAAAAAGGTAAGGAGTTCAGGTGTTCGAATACTCAGAATACCACTAAAAGGTAAGCATCCGCTTTATCAACATTTCTTATTTCAAACAACAGGTGAAAAAAAATGACCTATATTTTTTTCTAGTAACTTCATACTTGTGATCCACCGTATTTAATCTAAGTATTCGCACAGAGAGGCCTGAGCAAACAGTGTAGATCCTGATCAGACGCCGTGGAACGCGGTGTCTGATCAGGGTCTACACTGTTTGTCACTCATCCAGCAGTTTTTAGACTAGTCAGCAGGAAGTAAAATGGGTTTGTTCAAGGGTTGTTAATGTCCGGATATTTAGAATATCATTTTGTTAACAAGGGTATACTTGAAATGTATACTTCTACGTCATTGCTCCAGAGAAGACACTTTTCATTTTTTTTTTTAATTTATATTTTCTTTATATCACATATCTCCAAGAAAACATATTTTGTGAGTACTCATTAGAAGCGCCTCGCGGAGGCGCTTCTAATGAATACCCACAACATATGATTTTTATGAAAAATATAAAACATCTATTTTGATAACCTTCTTACCTAGAGCTATTTAAGTAATGGCAATGTTACTATATATTACAGGAAATGGGGAATAATTTGCTTATTAAGTACATTAAGAAAGATGCATGCAGTTGAAACGGTTGCAAGAAGTAACAAACAATTGAAAAGCTGGTTTAAAACCTGAAAAATTGTAAAAATCCTCACCCACCTCCTCCCAGTAATATTTGGTTTAAACAGTTTTTTTTTTATTCTGTTTTTTCATTTGACATGCAGTAAACATTATACACAAAGAACAAATTGAAAGGATTGTACTGAAAGTTATATGCTTAAACGCGTCTTATTAACATATACCCCTGTTTTCACCATATATTATGAGGAAATATGGGTGTACACACAACATAGACTTGTTAATTCAAAATTGAATATGATACGTGTATTTAACGCTCAGCATGTTGGATAAAAATAAATCAGCAGACGACATTTTGAAATGTTTTTCTTATTTTCCCCAGAAAGCAGATTTTGCCAGTTCACGCAACTTGCACTAATGTAGGCCTTGCATGAAAAGTCAATTCCTTTTTTCTGAGAAAAAAAAAATAACAATAAAATAACACCAATTTGTCGTCTGCTGAATTAGCCCAGAGAGTGGTAAAGGTTATACATGACATGCCAATGGACATGTTTTTTTTATTATTATCAAAATGCTTTAATTTTCATACCACTAGAGTTGCAAAGGTAAAATTGGTACTTCTTTTTAGAAATTCAGATGTGTAATATGTTATAACATACTTTTATTGTGGTAAATTGAATAACTTTATTTGCAAAGTTGCCAGAAAATCACAAATAAAGGTTTCTTAAACCATTGGAGAAATTCGAAAGCACAGTGTCATTACTGAATTAATTTTATTACATATATGGAATCTTTTGTCTGAAAGCAGGAAGTTTCGATTTTGGACTATTTGCATGTGTTCTACTACACAGAAATACATATATATATGAACCAGCACATGACAAAACCAACAAAATGGCAAGTGCGCACAGCGAACACTCAGATCAGCCTGGGCAACCGCCCAGTCTGATCAGATTCTTCGATGTGCGCTCAATGGTAGCTAAGAACCCAAGCTTTCTTCATGCATGCAGACAGTGAAGACTCTGATCAGACTGGGCGGATGCCCAGTCTGATCTGAGTCTTCGCTGGGCGCACATGCCTTTTTGTTGGTTTTGTCATGCGCTGGCTCACATATGTTTTGGTATTTCTACTGGTTGAACAGTTAGTTGTCCTTCACAATATCATATTTACTCTAAATATTGAGAACCCTTATCTCCTTAACATTTTGCGTGCTGGGTAAAAAACTTTCCGCAGACGACATATTGGAATATTTGTCCTAGTTTTTTTGTTTTTTTTTTTACAGAAAACAGATTTGGAGACAGTTTGCATGAAATGTCAAATCCAGCGTTCTGGGGAAGATAAGAATCAATCAATCAATCAATCAATCAATCTGTCGTTTGTGGAATCAGCCTAGAGAGTGGTCAAGGTTTATAGACTAACTTTTGAACACGTCCCTTTCACTGCCCACTACGACATAGCCGGCCTCGGTGGCTCATTTGGATGCGCGTCCGAATGTTGATCTGGAGGTTGCGGGTTCGACCCCAGCCGGATTGACAGCATTCTTTTCGAGGAGATTGATCATGAAATATTTTCTGTGGTCATTCTCTCTCTTCCGCTAATTCAAGAAGGGCTATTGTCAGTTTCTGGCGAAAGAATGTGTACAACACTGGTTAATCGCTTAGAGTAAAAGTGTGGTTAGGTAAACTTACCGCGCTCGATATGACTCCATTGGATTGACTGGGCCGTAAAACCTCAACACAAACAAACAAACAAACACTGTCCATTAATGTGTCTAAAACTGCTAGATGAGTTCCAAACAGTGCAGGATCTGTTTAAATGCTGCGTTTAGCAGCGTCTGATACGAGCATACACTGTTCTGACCTGTCTGGGTTCGATCTCCGCCTGGTCGGCAACATTCTTTCGTGGAGATTGATCATGAAATGTTTTCTATTATCAGTCTCTCCTTCCGTTGATTCAAGAAGGGCAATTGTCAGTTTCTGGCGAAAGAATGTGCACAAGTAGTGATTTACCGCTTAGAGGACCAAGTCTACGCAGGGTAAACTGACGGGCTCAACATAACCTAAATAGTGTTGTCTGGGCCGTTAAACTCCAAACCAACCAACTGTCCAACCACTTAGGGCAAATACAAAACTGAGCCGGGGCACAGCATTTCCTACAAGATTCATCCGCACAATCTGATCAAGGATTTCATAGGGCAATCTGTACCATGGGTAGCCAAGGGTCCAAAGCGTCCCATCACGAAAACTTGCCTATATAATTTTGACCCCCTTAAACCCCACTTTTATATAGTCAAACTGGGGTTTACAGGGGTATACATTATTTTTCTTATTTCTGCTCAAAACCATAGATTGTGGGTACTTGTTAGAACCGCCTCGGTGAGGCGGTTCTAACGAGTACCCACAATCTATGTTTTGAGCAGAAATATGAAAAAATATCAGATTTTTTTATATGAAAACTTTCAGTTTTTGGTGGTGAAATTTTCAATATATTTGAATAGGCGTGTTTTCGTAATGTCAAGCGGACAGCGAATACTGTGATCAACCTGCGCGGCTGATTGAAATGTTCGCTGGGCGCACTGCAGATGCAATCTTGTAAGAAAAACTGTGACCCGGCTCATAATTTACGATACTTATGCACCATCATACGGACGCCTATCAAGCAGTCGGTTCAGCCTGCACAGACCACACAGTCTGATCAGGACCTTCATTATTAAGTAATAAATTAAATAGCATCTGTATATGATTCAGAATAACGAATGCACAGTCTGGTCTGTGCCTTTTCTTGTTCACATATGTTTTGTGTTTTTGTTTTTTTTTTTCATGTCGCATTTCAGCAGACGACATTTTGAAATATTTTCCTATTTTCCCAAGAAAGTAAGCTTTAGCATTTCATGCTAATAGTCTCCCAAGAAGACGAATTGTCTTCTGGGAAAAAATAAGAAAATATTGTCAGTTTGTCGTCTGATGAATTAGCCCAGCGAGTGGTAAGGTTAAGGTTGTTTCTCTTGCATTTCACTGATTTTGCATAAAATTTTGACAGATTCTGATAAAACTTCATTTTAACTGCAGCTTTTTCACTCTGGATACAATTTAACCATTAAAGTGCAAATCACAATTGCAGTAGACGGCACTGAGTTGTTTATTTTTTATCTTTTTTATTTTTATTTCTGAGGAACTTAGGATTGGAATTTCATAAGAATCGTCTGTCCAGCAGACGATTCACATGAAATGCCAAGTCTCAATTTCTCTGAAAAAAAAAATAGAATGTCAAAATAAATAAAAATTAAAAAAAAAATGAAATGTCAACACCTATTTTCTGGGATAAACATTTCATGTAAACGATTTCCTTTGAAGTCAATTTGCATGAAATGTCAAAGCATATTTTCAGGAAAGAAAAAATTTAAATATTTCAAAATGTCGTCTGCTGAAATTTTTACCCAACATACAGAGCGTTAAGGGTTAAACGTGTAGCTATCTGTCTTTTCAATAAGCAATAAGATGGTAGCTGGAGGGTGCGGACGGAGGAAAAACTGACGGGTACTTTGACAGGTGGCCAGTGATAGTGATTTGAATATGGATGAGTGTTATATTGGATAATGTTAAAAAGACAGTTGACTGTTTATTATACGCTGTAATATACCAAGATAGATGGCATTTTCGTACGGTTAAATGGACTAGTAGACAAGAAATTGAACCGTATCGAAAAAAGTATGACAGGATATTCTAGGTTCAAATAACGACGTTTGTTTTAACTTCGCAGTGTTTAATCTATAATCATAAGCAAGAAAAATGCAAGAACTAGAGTTAGATAAAAAGATAGAATAATATTCTGTGAGAAAATAAATAAACGAAATTTTAATGGTAATAAAAATAGTTGTAAATTAAAATTTTGATAGGTAAGATAATACAATATTACTATAGTATGTAATGCAGTATGTAAAACAATATGTAATATAAGTTTACTGTGAAACAAGTTTTATTGAAAATGATTTATAGTAATATTTGGTAACATTACACGAACCAATTATATATAAAAAAGAATAAAGGATTAAGCATAGAAAAAAAATCAACAAAAAAAAAAAAAAAAAAAAAATGGGTTCGCATAAAGTGGCACTTTACAGGTTTTCAGTAGCTACAATCGTTATTAGTGCTATCGCTTTACTGACATTATCGGTTGGTGTGTTCAGCCCCGCCTGGATTGTTGTGGAACGCAATGCTGTGCGGATAAGCGAAGGGCCCTGGTATACCAGGGCATGCCCACTTGAAGGAGGAGACTGTATATATTCTACAAGAGAACTGATTTATGGAATACACTCTGATGGCAGAGGAGATTCACGTGAGAATTCAAATCTATCTATCTATCTATCTATCTATCTATCTATCTATCTATCTGTCTGTCTGTCTGTCTGTCTGTCTGTCTGTCTGTCTGTCTGTCTGTCTGTCTGTCTATCTATCTATCTATCTATCTATCTATCTATCTATCTATCTATCTATCTATCTATCTATCTATCTATGTCTGTCTATCTGTCTGTCTGCCTACCTGCCTACCTGCCCGTCCGTCCGTCCGTCCGTCCGACCGCCCGCCCGCCCACTCACCCTTCCATCCATCCATCCATCCATCCATCCATCCATCCATCCATCCATCCATCCATCCATCCATCCATCCATCCATCCATCCATCCATCCATCCACCCACCCACCCACCCACCTACCCACCCACCCACCTATCCATCTTTCCATCCATCCATCCATCCATCCATCCATCCATCTATCTATCTATCTATCTATCTATCTATCTATCTATCTATCTATCTATCTATCTATCTATCTATCTGCTTGGCTGTTTAGTGGTCTGCTGCCGGTCGTTAGGTCGACCTACCTTCCTTATTTAGTGCGCAGTGCGCGCTAGTCGGTACTATGCATAATGTGACAGTTTTTTTTTTTTTTTTTTTTTTTTTTTTTTTGCTCGAAGACTGGCTACAAAAGCTACGTGAAATCAGTTTTAAAACTTGTTCAGGGGATGAGCATAGGCTGGAGTCTGGTCTCTACCAAGTCAGTGTTTCTGTTTTCTCCACCCACCACACATTACGAAAACACGCCTATTCAAATACACTGAAAATTTTACCTCCAAAAAATGAAAATTTTCAGCTAAAAATTCTGATATTTTTTCTTATTTCTGCTCAAAACATAGATTGTGGGTACCCGTTAGAACGGCCTCACCGAGGCGGTTCTAACGAGTACCCACAATCTCTGTTTTAAGTAGAAATAAGAAAAATAATGTATACCCCTGTAAACCCCCAGTTTTACTCTAGAATAGTGGGGTTTGAGGGGTCAAAATTATATAGGAATGTTTCCGTGATGATATAGCCCAATTTCAATTTATAGTATGTTAGGCTATTTGATTTAGATGATTCCTAGAGAAAGTAGCTAAACTGTTTGAAAACAGTGGAGACCCTGATCAGACGCCGCGTTCCGCGGCGTCTGAACTGGGTCTGCACTGTTTGTCAATTCCCCTTTTGGGGGCAGTCTCCAGACTAAAATAGTTTAACAAATTACAAGTGAGAGGAGCAGAATCAGACGCATTGTATTTATTTGTAGCTGTAGCTTTTCCACTCAAATGAGCCCTGTAGTCGAGTATTCTGAAGGCTGTGGCGTGGAGTCGAGCTCAGACCACATGGACCATCGACCGTAAAAAATATTTTCATTGAGCACTGAATCTGAAGGTTTAAAGGCAGCGAAGGGAGAAAATCGGGCCCCACCTTTCATATACTGTAGCCCAAGACGCGGTGGTCACTAACACCCCCCGCCCCCACCCCTACCCCCCAACGGCTGCAAGTCTATCAGGCAAACTTGGCTTTACGGTGAAAGGAAAAGAAACGAGCGCAACGCGGAAAAAATGTCTTTATGCCATATTGGAAAAGCGAAGATCCAGATGAGGTTGCGCATCCGTGCAGTCTGATCTGGACATTCTGTGTCTGTCGGCATGTACAACAATAGCCATTGATTCTGTAAGCGGACAATGAAGGCCCTGATCAGCCTGCGCGAATGCGCAGGCTGATCAGGGCCTTCGTTGTCCGCAAATTACATAAGGACCCTTTTCATGAATTGCGCATCAGTCCTGTCCATTTTATACATTTTTTATTTTATTGTTTTTACAGTATATAGAGCATGACAAGGTATTCAGTCTTAAAGGAGATAATCTTTTAAAGGAGATATTCAGAAAAAATGGGTGGAAAAAAAAAACAAAAAAAAAAAAAAAAAAAACACCAAAGGATTTAAGGGGAATGGATGCCTTTTCAGGAGAGACAACTCTGTTAATGTAGTGTTTACCTCCCTCCTGAAGTAAGATATACTCAAAAAAAAAAAAAAAAAAAAAAATAAAAAAAAAAAAAAAAAAGGAATTTTTCTCCCAAGGAGTTATCTCCTTTTCAGAATAGGCTTGGTTACATGAAAGCAATCAAGAAGACACAAAATGTATAACCCTCGTAGACAATGACGGTAAAATCAACTTAACCACATTAGGCCGAGTGGACTGTTCTACCTTAACTCTTTGGACCAATCCATTTCCAATAGAACAGGGGCTGGTTATTTTTTTTTATATAGAAATTCCTGTAATTTAATGTGAACAGTGTAGACCCTGATCAGACGCCACGTTCTGTTGCGTCCGATCTGGGTCTATATTGTTTGCCAATGTCCCGTTAATGAGAGGCTAGGCATAAATGGGTTTAAAGTGCCGTCTGTTGATATCGGCACGCTTAAGGCTACTTTACATAGTTTGTGGTATTTCAGCTTAGGTACCCAAGCGTGATGCTATTAGTGAATTATAATTTAAAATTACTAATATGTTGTTATCTTTATTGATACGAGCCACTTCCCAACTAAAACATAGGAAGCAAAAATATATCAGCGAAATATAAAAAAAAATAAGCAAAAATCTAGGGCCTGTATAAGAAAAAAAACAAAAAACAAAAACAAAAAACAAAACAAAAAAACAAACAAACAAAAAAACAACAACAACAACAACAACAACAACAACAACAAAACAAAAATCAAGCAAATAGCTTAGACCCAAAAGCAGGCCAGTTTGTGCATCCGCGCCATCCAATCAAGGCCTTTGCTTCAAACTATCACCTTGCATACTCTAGACATGCCTGAGCAAACAGCGGCGTCTGATCAGGGTCTACACTGTTTGCCACTCACTCAGCAATTTCAGACCCACCAACAGGTAGTAAACTGGACATGTTCATATTTTACGACAAGTACGGTAAGGAGCCCAAGTATCCGAATACTTAGGATATATACAGTAATTAGTATAAGTGAGATGTGTCCGTGATTTCTAATTTACTTTTCTTTCTGCAAAGTCATGATAAATATAAAAAGTATTAACCCTTCTCTTGCTGAACACGGCATGTCCTGTCTTAGCAAACAGTGTAGAGCCAGAACAGTTGGCTTCTGAAGAAGCCAACTGATCTGGATCTGCGCTGTTTGTCATTAAATATGTGAATTTCTATCAAAAACCCGGATCAAGTAATCTGACTGGCTGGAAATTAGAAGTGGGCGTGGCATTTTAATTTATTCAGCAAGGCAAGGGTCAGGATTTGATGCACAGGGCTGATTTTCTTCAAGTGCAGCTATACGCCAACTTGATCAAAGTGGTAACCTTTAACCTTTACCACTCTCTGGGCTAATTCAACAGACGACAAAATTGATATTTTTCTTATTTTTCCTTGCAACCAGGATTTGACTTTTCATGAAAATTGTCTCCAGTGGATTGAGTTTTCATGAAATGTCAAAATCCAATTTCTGGGAAAAATAAGAAAAATAGCTCAAAATGTCGTCTGCTTAAATTTTGACCCAGATTGCTCAGCGGTGAAGAGCTAAACGCATTTTGTAAAGGAGCGGACACGTAGAGCCATATGTACCATGCTTGGCTGCAATGCTTTTAGTGAATGAGAGTTTGAGTAGAGATATAGATACTGTGCTGAGCTGTGAGGCATTTAGTAAAGGGGCGTGCACATAGAGCTATATGTACCATGCTGGGCGGCAATGCTTTTAGCAAATGAGAGTTAGAGTAGAAATATAGATACTGTGCTGAGCTGTGAGACATTTAGTAAAGGGACGTGCACACAGAGCTATATGTACCATGCTGAGCTGCAATGCTTTTAGTAAATGAGAGTTTGAGTAGAGATATAGATACTGTGCTGAGCTGTGAGGCATTTAGTAAAGGGACGTGCACATAGAGCTATATGTACCATGCTGGGCTGCAATGCTTTTAGTAAATGAGAGTTGGAGTAGAAATATAGATACTGTGCTGAGCTGTGAGGCATTTAGTAAAGGGGCGTGCACATAGAGCTATATGTACCATGCTGGGCTGTAATGCTTTTAGTAAATGAGAGTTGGAGTAGAAATATAGATACTGTGCTGAGCTGTGAGGCATTTAGTAAAGGGGCGTGCACACAGAGCTATATGTACCATGCTGGGCTGCAATGCTTTTAGTAAATGAGAGTTCATGCTGATGCTAAAATTTTATTATAGAATAGCTAAAATCCGAGGACAGAGTGCTGCCTCGGCGGGGTGGAGGCGGGGTGCACATTTTGAAAGTGCAAGTTTATCCAGAGCAGGTTTCAGTCATGTGGCTGTGCAATATTTAAGATGACTGGATACACCTGAAAGATTTCGAAGTGATTTTCCAAAGAGAGAACTCTTGCCTTCCTAGTATAACATGGAGATATAAAGTAGAGATATAGATACTGTGCTGAGCTGTGAGGCATTTAGTAAAGGGGCGTACACGTAGAGCTATATGTACCATGCTGGGCTGTAATGCTTTTAGTAAATGAGAGTTGGAGTAGAAATATAGATACTGTGCTGAGCTGTGAGGCATTTAGTAAAGGGGCGTGCACACAGAGCTATATGTACCATGCTGAGCTGCAATGCTTTTAGTAAATGAGAGTTTGAGTAGAGATATAGATACTGTGCTGAGCTGTGAGGCATTTAGTAAAGGGGCGTACACGTAGAGCTATATGTAGCATGCTGGGCTGTAATGCTTTTAGTAAATGAGAGTTTGAGTAGAGATATAGATACTGTGCTGAGCTGTGAGGCATTTAGTAAAGAGGCGTACACATAGAGCTATATGTACCATGCTGGGCTGCAATGCTTTTAGTAAATGAGAGTTTGAGTAGAGATATAGATACTGTGCTGAGCTGTGAGGCATTTAGTAAAGAGGCGTACACATAGAGCTATATGTACCATGCTGGGCTGCAATGCTTTTAGTAAATGAGAGTTAGAGTAGAAATATAGATACTGTGCTGAGCTGTGAGGCATTTAGTAAAGGGGCGTGCACATAGATCTATATGTACCATGCTGGGCTGCAATGCTTTTAGTAAATGAGAGTTTGAGTAGAGATATAGATACTGTGCTGAGCTGTGAGGCATTTAGTAAAGGGGCGTACACGTAGAGCTATATGTACCATGCTGGGCTGCAATGCTTTTAGTAAATGAGAGTTTGAGTAGAGATATAGATACTGTGCTGAGCTGTGAGGCATTTAGTAAAGAGGCGTACACATAGAGCTATATGTACCATGCTGGGCTGCAATGCTTTTAGTAAATGAGAGTTTGAGTAGAGATATAGATACTGTGCTGAGCTGTGAGGCATTTAGTAAAGGGGCGTACACGGAGAGCTATTTGTACCATGTTGGGCTGCATTGCGTTCAGTGAACTAGCAGAGTATATGTACTTGTAAATGAGCGAACACGTTGAGCTATAGGTAATATGCTGGACTTAAACACTTTTAGTATATAGTATAAGTTGAGTAAAGGTATTTTCACGCTCTTAGTAAATAAGCGTACATAAGTGGAATATATATACTGTGCTGGGCTTTAACGTTTTTTTAGTAAATGAGCATACACGCAGAGCTATCGGTAATATGCCGGGAGTTAACGCTTTTATTAGATGAGCATACAAGCTGAGCTATAAGCATTATGCTGAGCTTTAACGCTTTTAGTAATAGAGCGTGCAAGTAAAGTTCTACGTTCTGTGCTGTAACTGGTAATTAAAGAAAGATATAAAGTGATGTGGTGTGCAGCATGGGAGATTAAGCTTGTTATTTTCAACAAATAACTACAGGAGCCATGACGTGAGATGATGTACCTTCGGACATATGCACCCAGCGAAGACTCATATCAGCCTACGCATCCGCGATCACAGTCGTTGGACGCTTTGTGGATAGCTAAGAATCCAAGATTTCTCTTGGCGCACAGCGAAGACTCGCATTCGCGCAGTCTGAGCACAGTCTTCGCTGGGCGCACATGTCCAACATCTCACATTTCGGCAGACTGAAGAGAAACTTAATTTAACGCAGCATGTTTTAAAATTAAAATGTAAATTAAATTGGAAAGTTGTGCATATAAAGAGTCATAATGGAGAAAAAGTAAAACTAGAGACCATACAAAGCAATGCATATTCTGAATAGGTAATATTAGGGCATCTATCTTAAGTATTCGAACACTATGACTTCTTACCATACTTGTCCTGGACTTTGAACAAGTCCATTCACTGATGAGTTGGCCGAAAATAGTTAGTCTAGCTCTGAGAGCATGGACAGTTAAGCAATTTTCAATTCTGCGTGTCTCGGTATTTATCTTCATTACAGCTGGTGTTAGTGCCGTATGGCGGCCATAAAACGTCTCTCCGTACGTCACTTTTGTGTATTCTGTATTTTCTGGCCCTTTGTGAACTATAAGCCATTTATACGAAGGTCACTGATGATGCCTAATTGACCGAAACTAGCTGGCCTGTCCCAGAAAACATCATTACGAAAACACGCCTATTCAAATATATAGAAAATTTCACCTCCAAAAACTGAAAAATTTCAGATAAAAAAGTCTGATATTTTTCATATTTCTGCCCAAACATAGATTGTGGGTACTCGTTAGAACCGCCTCGATGAGGCGGTTCTAACGAGTACACACAATCTATGTTTTTGAGCAGAAATATGAAAAATAATGTATACCCCTGTAAACCCCAGTTTTACTATATAAAAGTGGGGTTTAAGGGGGGTCAAAATTATATAGGCGTGTTTTCGTGATGTGGTCACGGCAGCAATTTTCATTTGTCTGTATGTTCATTGCTCTCAAAGATCATTCCTTTTAGAATCTATTTACAACTTGTTGATGTGATTTAACAATAGCTGAATGAGAGGCAAACAGCGTAGACTCTGATCAGGGTCTGTGCTGTTTGCCCAAGCTTATCTGTCTTAATACTTAGAACAAATACGGTTTATAAGATGAGGATGGAACATTGGATAATATAGCGTACTCGGTTTCTTTGGAAGCGAGCCAGTTTTGTAATTTGTTTTCTGTTCTGTTCTGTCCTTTTGTAAAGCAATATATACATGTTTTTATATTTGAAGCCAGCTATGTTGAAGCGGTGCACGTCTTACAAATCCGTGTCTTATTTCAGGACCCAGACTTTTTCACATGTGAAAAAAAACTGTAAATGGATAATGCACCTCTCTCTATATGCTAAGACTGATAAACAGACCACCCATTTTTGCCTAGCGTCCCTTAAAAGGGGCACTGGCAAACGGTTTAGACCCAGATCGGACGCCGCATGATGCGGCGGCGTCTGATCAGGATCTGCACTATTCGCACTATATACAGGAATTGCTATTCAAAACATGGTAATACTAAAAACTAACAAGACACCCCTCCTACTAGAAATGGACCTTTCAAAGAGTTGAGGTCGAAGAGTCCACTTAACATGAATGGGTTAAGGAGACTGGATGCACTTGGTAGAATTTTACATTATAAGGGATGTACTCCACAATAAGCCCCTTCAAAAAATGGTTCTACTCTGAAAGGAAAGAATTTGCTCCCAAAGAGCAAATTCTTTCCTTTAAGAGTATAACCATTTTCAGAAGGGAACCAAAACATTTTGTACAGAGTTGTCGCCTCAGAAAATTGTATCCAATAAACTATTCATTCTTCAAGGACTTCGAGGTATTCGTTTGGCAGCGATGGCCTAGGTCAATCTGCATAACCATGCAGTCTAATGAGCTGCTTGCCGACTTATTCTACAGTAGCTAATTAATCTGTGGCGGGATAGCGAAGACCTTGACCAGACTACGCCCTTCAGACTGCGTTGTCCGCATATACCTGAGCCGCCCAACGGGTGTGGTCCAAACTGAACTGAAAAGAATTAACAATAATCACAGGGCATGCTAATAATGTTACGGTGTTTGTAATTCAAATGTTAATGTCCTTATTTGGTGCTTATGGAGAATTGATACGTTTTCAAGGGATACAACCCTGTCAAAATTGATTTTGCTCCATTGTGAAAAGGGATCCGCTCTAAAAGGAAAGAATTTGCTCCCCGTGGAATTTGCACCCCCCTCCCCCCCCCCCCCCCTCCCCCGTAGACCCTTTTCCTGAACGTGACTGGTATTCAGGGAAGCAAACAGGAAATCATAATAGTTGTCTCCCTTAATTATATATAATAATTACCAAGTGTATCAAATTCCCCTAATGTCCCTTATTCAATGCTCAACACAAGAAAACGGCTCTTATCCCATATATTAGAAACGAATGTATGGTGTACCGCTAGGGTCAAAAGTCAGGAATAATAATGGACTAAAAAGAATATGATAATTCTTAGATAAACGCACTCTCTCATAAGGGCCTACCTCTTACAGAATTAACTTGTTCCATACAATGTATTGGGAAAAAAAAAAAAAAAACAAAAAAAAAAACAAAAAAAAAAAAAACATATAAGACTTTCGTCAGACTGTACAGGCGCTCCTGATCTGAGCCTACGTAGTTTAATAATGGCATAAGGGTCGTTTTATCGTGTTTCGCAGACAAAATCTTTGGAGCCTTTAATTATAAAACATAAACCAGCGATAATGATATAGCTTAGGTACAAATGATTACACATAGCGCAATAAAGTTTGTGTGGGGTTGGTTTGAGACCATTTTAGCAAATATTATGACTAAGGAGACAATTTGCATGAAATGTCAAAGTTTATCATTTTTTTAGAAGGAAGAAGACAAACGTCATTAATTTGTTGTCTGCACAGTTTGCCTAGAGAGTGGTAAATGTTAAACACTACAGCTTGTTATGTATATATATATATATATATATATATATATATATATATATATATATATATATATATATATATATATATATATATATATATATATATATATATATATATATATATATATATATCGAGACTTCTTGAAAATACTGTCAGCGTTATCAGGAGCACTTAAAGCGCCAAACACAACGACAGCTTTCGCCATTTGAAAAAAAGTAATAATAATAAAAATAATAAATAAACATAAACATTTTTATATTTCAAATAAAATAAATCTTAATATTTCTTCCAAGCAGACGATTTGCATGAAATATCAATATTTATTTTCTCTGAAAAAAAAATATAGTGTCGTCTGCTACAAATTTTGCTTGGCACTTCAACGGTTAGAATGATTCTTTGTTGTATATAGTATGTTCACCACCGTTATTTTTCACATTTACGCGTTCCTATTGCTGTTGGCTATACAACAGCGCATAGTACGTACTTCCTTGTAATATGAATTTCATTATAATGTGCCCCCTGTCACCCACCACCCCTCTCACCCCTACCCACCGGTTGACAAAATCGACCTTACAACTTTCTGCAGTGTTTTGAAAAATATTTGTTTTTTTTTGTTTTTTTTTTTGAAACTGTTAAGAAACGTGTTTTATCCAGCGTTCTCAAACACTTTTTATGCATGCAGTGCATAGCAGCACATCCTCTAAATTTGGGGACACTCTGTTCAGAATTCATGTGATTGTTGCCATGTCAATCATATTACTAATATACCTATATATATTCATAAAAAAGTCTTGTGTTGTAATAGAAATAAAGCCAAATAGCAACAGCTTTCATTCAAATCGCAGAAATGATTAGCCATACTTATAAAGGAAACAAATCGCAATCCATATATCAAAATTATGATTTTGTATGGTCACGTCGTTTCTTTCATCTTGAAGCTAAAGTTGGGGTGTATTATCATTACGAAAACATGCCTATCCAAATATATTGAAAAATTCACTACCAAAAACTGAAAATTTTCAGAGAAAAATTCTGATATTTTTCATATTTCTGCTCAAAACATAGATTGTGGGTATCCGTTAGAACCGCCTCCGCGAGGCGGTTCTAACGAGTACCCACAATCTATGTGTTTGAACAGAAATAAGAAAAATAATGTACACCCCTGCAAATCCCAGTTTTACTATATAAAAGTGGGGTTTAAGGGGGTCAAAATTATATAGGTTTGTTTTCGTGATGATGACATCATTACGCTTACCGACCTTTATAAACTGAGGGTTTTGATTTGACACCATACAACAGCTTAAAAGCAAATATCTTTCTAATGTCTCGTGATGGATCATTGAACTTTTTTGAAGTTTTTTTTTTAGAAATGATTCTGCACGGATGAATGTATCAATACATGTATATAAAAGTTACAAATTATCAGATTTTGCCGTAGGTCCCTTTTGTCAGAACGCGACCCATTTTTGCATTACGAAAACACTCCTATTCAAATATATTGAAAATTTTACCACTAAAAATTGGAAGTTTTTAGATAAAAATTTTGATATGTTTTTCATATTTCTGCTCAAAACATAGATTGTGGGTACCCATTAGAACCGCCTCCGCGAGGCGGTTCTAACGAGTACCCACAATCTATGTTTTTGAACAGAAATAAGAAAAATAATGTACACCCCTGCAAACCCCAGTTTTACTATATAAAAGTGGGTTTTAAGGGGGTCAAAATTATATAGGTTTGTTTTCGTGATGATGACATCATTACGCTTACCGACCTTTATAAACTGAGGGTTTTGATTTGACACCTTACAACAACTTAAAAGCAAATATCTTTCTAATGTCTCGTGATGGAGCGTTGAACTTTTTTTTTAGAAATGATTCTGCACGGATGAATTTATCAGAATATATAAAGATACAAATTATCAGATTTTGCCGTAAGTCACCTTTTGTCAGACCGCGACCCATTTTTGTTTATGTACCTTTTTGTGATCAAATGCAATTTTAGAACGTCCTGTCATCATTAGTTTGATACAAGAGGATCGAGTTTTGTTAATATGTTAGATTTTATCTGAAAGAAGACAATATCCACACGATTTGTTGCATAACTTTACACCATTGTTTGTCCCAGCGGGGCCACATTATATAAAACAGTTGACATTATCTCAAACGTGATCTTTATCCGCCAACTATGACGCTTTGAAGTGTTACCATCAAAAGATATCTGCTTAATACCGGTAATACTAATGCTTTAATGTAATAATAATGATAATAATAATAATAATAAACTCTAACTTCAAGAGTCCAAATACATGTAATCTGTATTAAAACAACAACAACAACAACAACAACAACAATAATAATAATAATAATAATAATAATAATAATAATCGTAATAATAATATTAATGATAATAACACAGCTACCAGCAACATGCTACTACTGCTATCAGTGTAATTTATTGATAATGCACCAGGCATTTGTAACCGCTGCGCCTCTCCCACTTCACCCAAACACACGCCATAAGGATAGAATGGTGAATAGTTGGGTAAAAAGAACACAGAACTTACTTTCGCGTTGTGTCTGCAGTGTAGGGCCGGGTTATGCAAGGACTATGACTTCAAGCCAAATTTAGGAGGATTATATAACACCTGTTCAGAAGCAAAGCGCGGGGATTTTACCAAAGGCTTGTCCGCGTAGGCCTTTGCCGGACGAAAAGCCAATGTCTCAACCATTCCCCGATTACAGAGGGATTGAAGGGATCGTGTTTACAAATTACGGTGCATTATAGTAATCATTCGATACCAACCACTTCACTGGCAGAGAGGTTGGAGGAGGAGTCGTGGTTACAAATAACTGGTGCATTATAGTTATCATTGAATGCAACCATTTCACTGGCAGAGAGGTTGGAGGAGGAGTCGTGGTTACAAATAACTGGTGCATTATAGTAATCATTGAATGCAACCATTTCACTGGCAGAGAGGTTGGAGGAGGGGTCGTGGTTACAAATAACTGGTGCATTATAGTAATCATTGAATGCAACCATTTCACTGGCAGAGAGGTTGGAGGAGGGGTCGTGGTTACAAATTACTGGTGCATTATAGTAATCATTGAATGCAACCATTTCACTGGCAGAGAGGTTGGAGGAGGAGTCGTGGTTACAAATAACTGGTGCATTATAGTAATCATTGAATGCAACCATTTCACTGGCAGAGAGGTTAGAGGAGGGGTCGTGGTTACAAATAACTGGTGCATTATAGTAATCATTGAATGCAACCATTTCACTGGCAGAGAAGTTGGAGGAGGGGTCGTGGTTACAAATTACTGGTGCATTATAGTAATCATTGAATGCAACCACTTCGCAGGCAGATCTGGGCCTTTGTTGCCAGTATAAGGGTCATTTTGCTGCGGGCATTTTTTTCTTCATTTTTTTAACCTGTTTGTTGTCTTAATCCTTACGAAAACATGCTTATACTGAAAAATTTTCCACCAAGAAATGAAACTTTTAAGATGAAAAATTCTGACATTTTTCATGTTTCTGCTCAAAACATAGATTGTGGGTACTCGTTAGAACCGCCTCGCCGAGGCGGTTCTAACGAGTACCCACAATCTATGTTTTTTGAGCAGACATAAGAAAAATAATGTATACCCTTGTAAACTCAAGTTTTTACTATATAAAAGTGGGGGTTAAGGGCGTCAAAATTATATAGGCATGTTGTCGTGATGTGATGTTGTGTTTGGTGGGTCTTGTCTAGCACTGTGCCTCGCTGGGGAAGAGGGAACTGACTACTTTCCCTTCCTTTGTTTTGTGGCATGTAGGCTCTCTGTCATGGTTTGTTATCTTCCTTTTGGTGTCACTGGTTTTGTTTGTGTTGAGGTTTTACGGCCCAGTCAACCCAATGGGGTCATGTCGAGCGCGGTCAGTTTACCTAACCACACGTTTACTGGGCAGGCTTAGTCCTCTTGTGCACATTCTTTCGCCAGAAACTGACAACTGCCCTTCTTGAATCAGCGGAAGGGAGAGAATGACCGTAGAAAATATTTCATGATCCATCTCCAAGGTGTCACTGGTAGGCTATATTTGTAATTATGGCTTTTCTGTGCTATTTTATACAAATCAGCTTGTAGTGTAGTAGTAAAATAGATTTCTTCAACACTTAGGAAAACTATGTAAGGAGTTATGATAATATTTAAAGTGAACGTGGTATATCCAGGTCATCTTTAGCATTGCAACAATAAATAACGTTGTTTACGAGTATGGCATTGATAATGTCTATATCGTATATGTGAATAGCAAAACTTCTGACTAGAATGCACGCATGCGTAATTGATGGCAGCCTTTTCTTTCTTAACCAACATGTATTGATACTATTTGTTATTTTTTCATAGAATTATATTTGCAAGGGAATTCCAAAGAGTATGTACAAAATGCAGACAACCTTCTTTATACCGACACTCGATATAACGACAGAATTCGGTATAATGACAACTTGACTGACACGAAACCTTCGCTTAAGAGGTAACAATCAGTAACTAATTCTGCAAGAATATTGAATTTAATAATTCAAAGAAACATATAATTTGGATATTTGTTAGAATCGCCTCAGTGAGACGATTCTAACAAATATCCAAAATATTTGTTTTATGAGGAAATGAGAACAAAACAAAACCTTTCTTACATATCAATCTGCTCATTAAGTATTCTGTACAACAGCAAATTTATTTTAATGGCAACGTCTTGGTTACAAATGATGTCGTTGTAACGAGAGTTCACTGTATATTTCCATTGAGAAATCAGAAAAAACAAAACAAAAAAAAAAAAAAACAAAAAAAAAAACAAAAAAAAAAAAAAAAAAAAAACATTTATCAAACTATTCCTCTTATCTGGAGCTCTGGTTAAGATATAGGAACACATTGAATCTAATACCATGTTCTCTTGTTTCCAGCACTGAGAAACGAACATTGGCTTGCAGTGCAGATTGAATCCACGGCTGCTGTAGCACTAGCTTGTCTGAGCCTGATTATCGTCATGTTCGCCTTCATCAAGAGAAGCTGGTCATCCATTCGCTGGGTCCAGATAATAGGCGGTCTTTGTCTCCTAACTACAAGTAAGTTTATGAAGTCAACAGCATGGATAATTTGGATCAACTGAAAGAGAATGAGGGACAACACACACACAAACACACACACGCACGCACACACATTGTGATGCGTTAGAATGTTTTTCACAAACATGACGGATGTGTTTCAAAAGTACGACAAAAAAAGTTCGTCTCAGCATTAAATAAATAAAAGTGTGCCTCTTGAAAAAAAAAAAACAGAAAAAAAAAAAAGAAAATAAATAAACAATTTATATTTTTCTGTCCGTAAAAGTCATTGAACTTCAACAACTTCCGAACTATTTAATCCTATTTTCATCACTTTTCACGTAAATCATTTCTTTTTTTTTTTACTTTCAAGTCCATTAAGCTTGTCTAAATTGAGCGTAGTCAACCATGGACCATGAAATACACAGCAGGAGACCAAGTATTTAAATACAGCTCAACAATATTACATAGATGTTGCAGCTTCATTAAATAAATAGGTTTTTACTTTTTCAGCGAAAGTAAGACTTTGTGATGCCCTAGTTGGTTCATTCTTAATACGAGCGCAGAAATCTAGGGTGTATAAGAGTTATCAATACAAAATTGGGTTCAACACGTCCAGAGTTCTATAAATTTTAAAGACATATTACGAAGAACTAAGACACGTATCGGCACATCAACTGTCCGCTTACAGTATATGCTAGAGAATCCATCTATTGGCAGAAGGATTTAGCTCAAACAGCGATACACACAATGGTATCTAGGACAAGGCTATATATATATATATGTCTTCAGAGGAGTTGATACACATTTAAAGATAGCTCTGTCCAAACTGTTTTGCTTTCTGTCTGAAAGTAGGTCTACACTAAAAGGGAAGAAATTGGGAGCAAATTCTTTCCTTTTAGTGTAGACCTCTTTTCAGAAGGGACATGTGTACAGGAAATCAAACAAAAAGTTGCAAAAGCTTTTTCCCTTGTAAAAACATGACGGAAAATTTACCATGTGTGTCCATTCTCATTCAGATCCATTTTCTCACAACACAGCCTATATAGCAAGTAGAGCCTGTTTGAATTGCACGGATGTGCTGACATTACGAAAACATGCCTATTCAAATATAATGAAAATTTTAACACCAAAAGACGAAAATTTTCACATAAAAAAATCTAATATTTTTCATATTTCTACTCAAAACATAGATTGTGGATACTCGTTAGAACTGCCTCGACGAGGCGGTTCTAACGAGTACCCACAATCTAAGTTTTCGAGCAGAAATAAGAAAAATAATGTATACCCCTGTAAACCCCAGTTTTACTATATAAAAGTGGGGTTTGAGGGGGTCAAAATTATATAGGTATGTTTTTGTGATGATCTCATATGCATGGGCCATTTTTATTGACATGGTCCACCATACGTGTTAACTTGTTCAGGAAAAAAATCAGAGAAGTAAAATTGTTTCTTATTGTTCCAGGTATATTGTCTCTGATTGCTGTTCTGAAAGTTATGTTTTCAAGTCAGGATATGAATACGTCATCACCATGGTCACGTGACGTTACATTTGCCGGAAGTATTGCCGCTTTCGCAGCCTCGTTCCTGTACGTGTTTGCCATTAGTCAAAGTTGCATGAGATATATACAAGAGAAGAAAATAAAGCGTCAGTCGGGTTATTTAAGCAATTCACAATTTTCAAGAGAGGAATGTTCCGACACTTCACAGAGACAGAATATTCAGGTTATTCCCTTGGACAATTTTCCAAGTGCAGCCAGTGGATCACATTTGAACAGACAGAATACAAACTTTGATGAGGACAGAAGTGTAATTTCGATGAAGTATTCTTTAAATCCGCCCGCATATAGTGAGATATATGGATAAAAAAAGAACCTATACTGGAAGTTATAACATTTCTCTTGGGCAGTTTCAGTGTAATACCATGGACACATAACAGAGTGATACCATGGACACATATTTACAGCGTGATATAATGGACACATAGTTACAGAGTAATATTATGGATACATAGTTACAGTGTGATACCATGGATACATAAGTACAGTGTGATACCATGGGTACATAGGCCGTTGCAGCGTGATGTCATGGACCCACAGAGATTCATAGACAGTTACAGTGTTATGGTATGAATTTGTGATAACATAGACACATTGGTAGTTACAGTGTGATACCATGAATATATGGTAGTTACAGCGTGATACCGTGGACACACATAAATTGGTGATAAAAGTCAAAAAGAATTTGTGATACCATGGACATATGTGTAGTTACAGGGTGATACCATGGACATATAGACTGTTATAGTGTAATAACATGGACACGAGCTGACAATGGGTACAAGTAACAGATTATTAAAGATTATTTATGTGCAATATATATAAGAACCACATTAGGGAATGTGTCTGCATGTTTATGAAACACTTGTATGCCATTGTATATGGTGGTTTCTGTAATCTTTGTGTATTTGTAACTGTATAATAGATAACTGTTTCGAGGAGTATTTGGTGATTATTCTAAGATAATTGTGTTATATCTCCATAAAACGTACATTGTGAGTATTGTGGGTACTTGTCAGAATCGCCTCTTCAAGGTGATTATCGCCTCTTCAAGGTGATTATCGCCTCTTCAAGGCACTTGTATCCACAGTATAATGTTTGTATAGAGAAATGGAGAAAATATCACAGAATTATCATCAGATACTACAGTCGAACCTCGTTATCTCGAACTCGCTTATTTCGAATTACCGCTTATCTCGAAGTGAAAAATCTGGTCCCTGGTTTAACATGAATCTATGACAACAGGTAACAAAATAATGTGGAAAAGGAGAGAAATTGCTCCTCAGGAGCAATTTCCCCTCTTTTCCACATTATTTTTTATATATATTTCTAACTTCAGGAGTCAAATTACATATTTATTTGTTAAATGTGGTTGTTCAATCTGTTGTTTTCCTCACTCTTTCAACTCTGATATGTCGAGGTACGAATATCTCGAAGTGTTTCAGTGAGTCCCTTGGAATTCGAGATAACGAGAGTCGACTGTATTTAACAAGTCCTCTGAATGAATATACTTCGTAATCTTTGCAAATGAATATATCCCGGTATTTGCTAAGACTTTGTAAATAAATATGTATGGTAACTTGATAACATGGTTGTGTATGTGTCATTGTAACCTTTTTATGACCTTGTTCTTATGTGCTACCCTGAATTTAATCCGCAGTAGTGTACTAATGCGATGGGACCTTATCTTAAGGGGAAGAGCATTTTCAAGAGAGGGAAGTTCTGGCCCCTTCTTTCTAAAAAATGGTCTACCCTATACCCTAATAGAAAAGGGTTTATTCCCATTGGACTGCACTCTTTTTTATTCAGAAAGAGTATTCTTTCCTTTACTAGTAGACTCTTTTTAGAAGGGGGCTTGGTATGCAGAAATGAAAACAGGAAGTCACAAAAGTTGCTTACCTTGTAAAAAATGGCAGAAAATCCTCCAAATGTATCAAGACCCCTTAATACACTTGTGATGTTTTCCCACATTTTATAAGTTTGACAACTTTTGTGACTTCTTACAAGCTTTCCTGCACTCCAGTCTCCTTCTGAAATGGGATCTACGCCAAAAGGAATTAACCCATTGTAGACGGAATAGACTCTCCCACACTATATATTGGAAGACTCCAATTTCAATTTTAGGTACGTCCGGCTATGAGATTTACATATTCCTAGAGAAAAATGGCTGAACTTTTTGCAAACAGTGGAGACCCTGATCAGACTCTGCGTTCTGCGGCGTCTGATCTGGGTCTGCATTATTTGCCAATTACCCTTTTACGGGTCTCAAGACTACAATGAGTTATTTTTGCTTCCCTTGAAAGCAAATTCTTTTTCTTTTAGAGTAGACCTTTTCAGTAGGAGGCAAAACAGTTTGTCAGAGTTCCATCTCCTGTAAGTGTGCTATTTCTCTTAAGTCGCACTTTACGAGCGGAATTGTTGTAACAATAGCATCTATGACCATGAAACATCTCCAAAATTGCGAGAATATGCTCGGTCTTTGTAAGCCTATCGTTTGTAACCTTTTCGACACTGTACAAATAACTGTACGTACAGTGTAGGTCCTGATGAGACGGCTTATGCCAGCCTGTTAATGGTTTTCATTAAATCTCCTACTTAGAATAATTGACGTGCCACAATTCAACGATGGAGTAGTCTGCTAGAAAAATCAGGTGTGAAATGGTTAATGTTATTCCGAAACATTAGTAATGTACAGAGGGGACATTAGACTTTAGCTCAGAGGAAGGAATTCTTTTTTACTTTAGCTATAACTTCATGAGAACTTGAAAGTTATGGTAACGTAGACTACAATGAAAGACCTATACATATTAAGCTATATTAATCTATTAATAACTCAAAACATCATTGTACAGAAGGCATGAAGTCTTATGTTTTCTGAACTAATGAATTTATTTCGGGATGGGAGCTTACTTGAAGCGACCTTTACATACTAATCTTCATTCATCTATTGATAACTCAGATCATCATTATACAAAGGGCATGACGTTTTATGTTTTCTAAACTAATGAGTTTATTTCTGGATAGAAGCTTAATTGAATAGACCTATGCATAATATACTTCATTGATGTATCTATAACTCAGACCATTATTGTACAGAGAGCATGAAGTTTTATGTTTTCTAAACTAATGAGTTTATTTCTGGATGGGAGCTTAATTGAATAGACCTATGCATAATAAACTTCATTCATGTATCTATAACTAAGACCATTATTGTACAGAGAGCATGAAGTTTTATATTTTCTAAACTAATGAGTTTATTTCTGGATGGGAGCTTTATTGAATAGACCTATGCACAATAAAGTTCATTCACATATCAGTAACTCAGAACATCATTGTACAGAGAGAATGAAGTTTTATGTTTTCCAAACTAATGAATTTATTTCTGGATGGGAGCTTAATTGAATAGATCTATGTATATAAACTTCTTTCATCTATCATAACTCAGAACATCATTGTACAGCGACCATACAATTTTATGTTTTCTAAACTAATGAATTTATTTCTGGATGGGCGCGTAAAGTTTATTCATCTTTGAATAACTCAGAACATCAGTGTACAGAGAGCTTGAAGTTTTAATGTTTGCTAAACAAATGAAATTATTTCTGGAGGGGAGCTGAATTGATTAGACGTATGCATACTAAACTTCAT
The DNA here is from genome assembly GCA_964016985.1 of Anodontia alba. Lineage (NCBI taxonomy): Eukaryota > Metazoa > Mollusca > Bivalvia > Lucinida > Lucinidae > Anodontia > Anodontia alba. Next base: position 121,385,690 of record OZ024822.1, on the reverse strand, counting down.
TCTTCTATCAGTTACTCAGAAAATGCACACTAAACTTCATTCATTTATCAGTTACTCAGAAAATCATTGTACGGAGAGCATGAAGTTTTATGTCTTTTGAAGTAATGAATCCCTATTTCTGGATGGGAGCTTAACTGAATGGTCCTATGTACAATAAACTTCTTTCATCAATCTATAACTCAGAACATTATTGTACAGAGAGGGTAAAGTTTTATGTTTTCTTAACTAATGAATTTATTTCTGGATGGGAGATTAATTGAAGAGACCTGTGCATACTAAACTTCATTCATTTATCAATAACTCAGAACATTATTGTACACAGAGCATGATGTTTTATGTTTTCTAAACTATTGGGCGCTTAATTGAAAGGACCTACACATAGTAGCCTGAATTCAACTATCAATAACTCAGAACATTATTATACAGAGAGCATGGCGTTTTATGTCTTTTGAAGTAAGGAATATTTCTGGGTGGAAGCTTAATTGAATAGACCTGTGCATAGTAAACTTCATTTATCTATCAATAATTCAGAACATCATTGTAAGAGCATGAAGTTTATGTTTTCTAAACAAATGAATTCATTTCTGGGTGGGAGCTTAATTGAATTCATATATCAATAACTCAGAACATTATTGTACAGAAAGCATGAAGTTTATGTTTTCTAAACTAATGAATTTATTTCTGGATGGGAGTTTAATTGAAGAGACCTGTGCATACTAAACTTCATTCATTTATCATTAACTCAGAACATCATTGTACACAGAGCATGATGTTTTATGTTTTCTAAACTATTGAATTTATTTCTGGAAGGGACCTTAATTGAATAGACCTGTGAATAATGAACTTCATTCAACTATAAATAACTTATGAAGGTTTATGTCGCCTGAAGTAATGGATCTATTTCAGGATGGGAGCTTAACTGAATTTGAATTAAGACAATGCGTAACAAATAAGTAATATACAGCCGACTCTCGTTATCTCGAATTCCAAGGGACTCTCTGAAATACTTCCAGATATCCGTACCTCGACATATCAGATTTGCAGAATTAAGGAAAAAATAATTCGATTAACCACATTTAACAAATATATATGTATTTGGACTCTTGAAGTTAGAGATATATTGAAAATATTGTGGAAAAGAGGAGAAATTGCTCCTTAGGAAAAATTTCTCTTTTCCACGATTTTTTTACCTGTTGTTAGATTTTCATGTTTAGGCAGGGGCCAGATTTTCACTGAGATAAGCGGTTATTCGAGATAAGCGGGGTCGAGATAGCGAGAGTCAACTGTATTCCTAATTCAACTGAACCAAAGAGCAATAATGCTTAAATAGTGTATGTTTTTTTTCTATTTTTATTAGTGTTAGGTAAATAAGTCAGAAACAAACGAAACTAATTGAGCCACAACGTCAGAACCTTCGGACATGAGCGTCCAGCGAAGATTCAGATCAGCCTACACATTCGCAAAGTTTCTTATGCGGACAACGAAGACCTTGATCAGACTGCGCGGATGCGCAGGCTGATCTGTCTTTGATGGGGGCACATATCAAAAGGTTGATATTCTCAAGTGGCGGCTTGATTAAAGCATGTGTTACGCTTATGATTTATAAAAAAAGGTTTGTAAAATTACAAAATTCGGAGAGGTAGTAACGTATTGTCACATTTTCACCATATAAAAATTATGTGCCATAAATGATTTATATTATTACCGAAGGTTTCCTGTTTTAAAAAGGTAAGAGAAAAGTCCAGGGAGTGCCAAAATCACAAGCTGCAGCCCATCCCAGACACAAAGAGGAAGAGGAAGAGGAAACAGACAAAACCAAACAAGCGCAAATCGAAAAGCACCAAGATTAGCTCTCTCTTCCCAAGTAAGGTAATCGCAATGCTAAAAGGGCCGAAAAACACAAGAACAAAATTACACATGGCAAGACTTAAAACAAATCGCCTCGTAGAATAATCCACAAAGCAACAAAGAGTAACACCAACACAGAGACCACCGCCTTAGAACGGTCAGTAGAAAATCACTTTAACGGCCAACCAACTTCACCCTAGTCACGATGCTACTCTTAATACAGAATTACATAAAAATTCGATTCACATAAAGGTCCCGACTCAGTCAATGCATCAAAGCGAAAACATTAAAAATCAAATTAATTACTATGATAAACAAAGACGAGTACTCATGGCTGATTCTACTGTGTGCCAGAGTAAATGAAAACCAATAGTTGCACCATGGCGGGCCAAGCCAAAGACATATCGTCAAGCATTAAAAGTCTTAAAATACACATAAAGCTTATTCCCCGTACGACCAGTAGTTATTTCGATGTAATTTCTACAAAACTAATATACAGCTAGCTGTCACTAAAGGGAATGGATACACTTTCAAGGGAAGCAACTCTGATAAAATTGTTTTTGGTCAGTTTTTAAAAGGAATTTGCCCTGAACGGAATAAATCTGCTCCCAAGGGGGAGCGCATTGTTTCCTTTTAGGAGTAGGCCTTGTTTTAGAAGGGACTTGGCGTCCAGGAAGCAATCAGGAAGTCACATATATTATCTCCCTTATTAAAGAGCGGAACATCTGGCAGGTGTATAGTGTCCCCTTAATAATTCAAGATATAAATCAAAGCACTGATAGCACTGATGTTTCCATTGGCTTCTGATTGTAGTTTGATAAATGGTCTTGAACTGGGACTTAAGACTGTTTCATTTAACCCTTGACTTCTGTAATTTAAGCAAACAGTGCAGACTCTGATCCAGTTCAAGAAGGAGAAACCATTACAAAACATGCCTGTTCAAATAAACTGAAAATTTTACTACCAAAAAAATGAAAATTTTCAGATAAAAAAATCTGATATTTTTCATGTTTCCACTCAAAACGTAGGTTGTGGGTACTCGTTAGAACCGCCTCGATGAGGCGGTTCTAACGAGTATCCACAATCTATGTTTTGAGCAGAAATAAGAAACATAATGTATACTCCTGTCAACCCCAGTCTTACTTTACTGTATAAAAGTGGGGTTTAAGGGGGTCAAAATTATATAGGCATGTTTTCGTGATGCTATGTGAAATTTTACAGGCTGTCAGATGCCACATTTCATTATTGTAATAATACCATATAGCAATTTAATACACCTTTCTTGGATAATAAAATGTCTATTTTTGAGGAATACGGAGCCTTTAAAATTGAACCCAGTGCTGCGTTCAGTTAACCGAAACGTCCGTGATTGCTCGCAAAACAAAAGCAAACGTTCAGTTGCGATAGTTTTCGGCGGAGGTAGCGAACATCCAGCTGTCTTTTGCACAAGAAAGACGGCGGCCTATGCGAATATTCAAAGTCTATGTATGTTTGTTCATAAAAAAATATGGGAATATTTACAGCGTTTTTATGATTTGTTGTTTCTATATAATATTAATAATTATTGATATAGTTTATTCGATTTAACATCAATCCTCGTCTACGAGAATAACGGACAATCTCTAATTGGAGATCAAGTGTGACGGATTTACAATAATCGTTCAAACGATGCAAAATAGTTCTGGAAAACATTTCTGAACGCAGCCCAGGGCTATAAACATTCCCATATTTTTGGTTAAAACAAGCATATATAAACTTTATTCGCATAGACCGCCATCTTTATTGTGGGCTGTTCACTACCCTTCGACGAAAACTATCCGTAACTGAACGGAAAGTTTGCTAACCGCGAACTTTCCTTTGGCTGCGTTCAGTAGTGCAAAGTGATAGCGAACGGTTTTGCCCTGGATCCCTGTACCTATTGACGAACGCCAAAAGGAACAGGGGTCCAGGGAACTTGCACTTCTGAACGCAGCCCTGAAGTCACATGTCACCAGACAAGGCTATATTTATACCTTAAGCGTAAACCATCTGTTTGTGAAGAAACATATTTATATCATGGAGTGTCAAGACACCGATGGGTATCCTACGTAAAACAAACTTCAAGGACTCGAATTACAAAACGCATTACATAATGCAGGTGCATTGCCGCATTTACTATAAGTATTCGATCAGAAATACCTGACAAACAGTGTAGACCCTGATCAGACGCCGCGTTTTGCGGCGTCTGATCAAGGTCAACACTATTTGTCACACATCCAGCAGACTTTAACCACACCAGCAATGAGTAAAATGGACTTGATCAAGTGTTAGAAGAAGTCTGGTAAAGAGTTAAGGTGTCCGAATACTTTAGGTGTTTTACGGTACACCATAGACTGCACAACTTACTGCGTATTGTACAATTTTAATGCAAATATTTATTTGATCAGTGGTACGCAAAAAATAGGCCCGTGCCGTATATGTGCCAATCTACGTTTTTTTGTTTGTTTTTTTTTCTACCGAATATTCAACAATTCATTTTAGTATCTGTTAAAAAAAGTGTTTTCGTAAATTTTACAATACTGAGTTCTTTTTGTCCAGGTTACCATGATCAACTGCAAGGATGCACAGGCCAGACTGGTCTATGTTTTTACATATGCACAAAGGCTTGCTTTTGTACTTTCTTTGTCCTTTGTATTGCTCTGACTCTAGTGATACGTAAATGAGACACATTTGTTTTAAATATTTGGTCAGAAAGCCGCAGAATGTCTGATCAGAGTCTACTATGTTTGGCACTCTCCCGGCAGTTTTTAGAAACATTAAGAGATAGCCAGATGGACTTGTTCAAATTTTAGAACTATAATATTGAGTTAAGGTGTCCGGCTATTTAGGATAAATACGATTGAAACAATGTTCACCTAAGGCTTGTTTTTGAATAACACGGCTCAGCATAGAAATTTGAAAATGCACTGAACCAAACGTGAAATGTGAATGATCATAAACGGTTCATAAATACGTATGTGCATCGGGATAAAGTAATACTATTTTGATAAAAATATGACTTGTCAAAGTACGAAACTCTCATAAAAAATCTTGGAAATCAAACCAAATTACTGTGGATGATCTAAAGAATTTAACGTAGTTATATTTAAATTCATAACACTTAACACTCTCTGGATAGATTTAGCAGACGACAACTTGATGACGTTTTTTCTTATTTTGTCGATGAAAAACAGAAGACAATATGCAATAAATATTAAACCCTGTTTTCTGACAAAAATGAAAATAAGAAAAATATTTCAAAATATCGTCTGCTAATTTTTTTATCAACTAAGCCTTAAACTCTTATAATGGCTTCGCACGATGGTGCACAGAAAAGAATTTCGATTCTAATAATAATTACAAGTTTCAGCGCTTTTATTGTTTTATCTGTTGGCGTCTTCAGTCCAGCATGGATTATTGTGGAGCAAAATGGTATGCGGGTAAGCGAGGGGCCTTGGTATACCAGGGCATGTCCCCTTGAAGGAGGGGACTGCATATTGTCTACAAGGGAGCTAATTTATGACATGCATTCCAATGGTCGAGATCGCCGAAGACATTCAGGTAAATAACCTTTAGTATGACAGACAGCCTTGAGTATTGCAGACCTTGATCAAATTGTTGTTAAGAGGAATCGATAAATTTCAAGGGATATAATCCTGGCAAAATTTCCTCCCTTCTGAAAAGGGGTCTACTCAATACGAAAAGAAATGCTCCCAGAGAAGCAAACTCTTTCCTCATAGAGTAGACCCGTTTGTAGAAGGGGCTTAACATGGAGTAAAGCAAACAGGAAGTAACAAAAGTTTTCTCCCCTGGCGGAAATTGGGAAATCTACCAAGTATATCCAGTCATCTTAAGTGCATTGGAACGTCTCTATAAGACGGTTCATTATAACACGGAGTTTGGATACAAGACGGTTTAAAGCTGGACCCCCAAAAGTGTTGTATCCAAGCAAAAATGTATAAATTATATAGGAAAAATGATCATAAAAGGTTATTTTCTATGTATTCTTACATTTTTTTTCGGATACAAAACGGTGGTTTAGCTAATACGGTTTCGCTTTGGATCCGAGTAATAGTGCAATACAACAATTTAACCCTTATCCTGCTGAACCCGGATATACCCTGCCTTTGCAAACAATGTAGATCCAGATCAGTTGGCTTCTGAAGAAGCCAACTGATCTGGTTCTGCACTGTTTGTCATTAAGTATTTGAATTTGTATAAACAACTTTGATCAAGTAATCTGATTGGCTCAAAAATTAGAAGTGGGCGTGGCATCTTAATTTATTCAGAATGGCAAGAGTTTATATAATTGGGTCTGCGCCATATTGCTATTTAGCCGATAGTTTTCGACACATCATAAGATAGTCAAATGGACTTATCCAGATGTTTTTGTTAGCATGGTTAAGTGCTGAAATGTCCAAACATTTTTAAGTAATTGTGGTGTATTTTCTTTAAAATCAATAGAAGTTCGGGACTTTAGAATATCTCATACCACTAGTGGTTTATTTTATTGTCTCAACTAAGCTTTGCTGAGGACAAGCTGTATTTATTACTTTTCGTCCGTCCGTACGATAAATCCCTTTTAAGAAAATTTCTTTTAAACTGCTGAGGCAATGTAAAGGTAACTTTATAGAAATGTTGCTTGATTGGGGGATTCATAAGAGCTTAAAGTTTTGCGCTCGGCCATTTTATTTGATTGCCCTGAGAAACAAACAACAGTTCCCATCAAGTATAAAAAGAAAACGATTATGTTTATTCAAACAATGTCTTCTCAGTTGTAACAAGTTGCATATGGAATATCCTTGGGACAAGAGCTTTCAAATTATTGATGCAAGATAGTCACCATGACAATATAAACCGCAACTTCAGAAGACGTACCTTCGGGCATATGCACCCAGAGAAGATTCAGAACAGCCTGTGCATCCGCGCAGTCTGATCATAATCTTTACTGGTGCATTTTGGATTTCCGAGAATGTAAAGTTTCGTCATGCGGACAACGAAAACTCTTATCGCGCAGGCTGATTTGAGTCTTCGTTGGGCGCAGATACCAGAAGGTATGTTTTCTCACGTCGCGGCTCATATATGTTAAAACTCTGAAACTGCTAGGTCTATGAACTGCAAGGCCGACTGAGCTCAAATTGCATATGGAACATCCATGGCAACAAACGACAAAAAAGGAAGCCATTACGAAAACACGCCTATTCAAATATATTGTAAATTTCGCCACCAAAAACTGAAAGTTTTCAGATAAAAATTCTGATATCTTTCATATTTCTGCTCAAAACATAGATTGTTGGTACTCGTTAGAACCGCCTCGCCGAAGCGGTTCTAACGGGTACCCACAAATTATGTTTTTGAGCAGAAATAAGAAAAATAATATATACCCCTGTAAACCCGAGGTTTACTATATAAAAGTGGGGTTTAAGGGGATCAAAATTATAAAGGTATGTTTTCGTGATGCATTTTTAGGACTATAAAGATTACACACATTTTTTATGAGTTGTTTTAAACTTTACCTGTATTGCTAGTCGTACGTCTTTTGTGTGTCATTTATATCATTTGTGTTTTAAATGCTTTTCCTACAATTCACACGCAAATTCTCAATTTATTTAACAGTTATTTCATTGGTACGTATGTGCATACGTATTTACAGACCTTTAATGACATTGAAAATGGTAATATGCTAAAAATCATGTAGGTATCTGTGTCTTGCGTATGTTACATTTTAACTTACTGGTAAACAACTCAATCATATTAAATGTCTAACCGTTGCCTAAAATTTGATGTCCGTTGTACCTTAATTTTAGTTTTCCTATTTTCACATGAAAACGTTTTCTGTTTATCTCCATGCATACACCAAGACCTTATTTCTTTATTATTATTATTATTATTATTATTATTATTATTATTTTAAGTTTAAATTGCTTTGGCAAGAAAACTTTGTAATAAATTATTCTGTCTCATACGTACAGACGTTTCACCCTAGGTCGGTTTAAATTTGTTTTCTTCCATGTTTCTGCATTTGAACTAGTCCTTTAAATACTCGACATACGCACATTAGATGTTCTTGTTATAAATAAAACCATTTTAAAATACAGTCCTACATTCATTTTACCTATGTGACCGCTAAAAGGAACCATTTGGACGCTGAACAATAATTGTTGTGGATTTTCACTCCCCAGGCTTGAGGAAGGAGAATTGGTCAGCCATACGTTCTGAAACCACGACCGCAGTGGTTCTTGCATTTCTGAGTTGGACACTAGCAGTGATAGCTTACAGACGGAGGAAATGGATGTACGTTCAGTGGCCACAGATTACTGGTGTATTTTGTAGCTTTGTATCAAGTAAGTACACGATAATTTGATGGCGCCATGAGAAAAATTATGATGTATGCAAATTGTGAATACCAACTTGCACGTCCGTCCAGTCAGTCACAAAATGGTATAAGATGTACAGGACCCAGTTGTTCAAAGCACCATTAGCTTAACGAGCTCGTTAATGACAAACTCGTTAACTGTTGTAGCTCAGGTATTTTCAAATACGAGGGTGAGTCAATAAGTAACCAGCCTATCCCATTTCCGATGAACCGAGACGGTCACGATTTTCATGCTTTGTTTCAATATATGTTTTATACATGGGTACAAAATTGCACACGTATCGAGTCATTCTTTAATAAGATATTGAATGTCAAACATGGCTAGTGATGCAAAGGCATGCTTTTCATCTAAATTTGAGTACCGTGCTGTAATTCGGTACTTGTATTTAAAAGTTAGCCGATGTTTATGGGTCTTCTGCACCATCTTCTGCTCAGGTTGAATTCTGGGTAGGGGAATTCAAACGCGGTAGAACGTCTTTAGAAGATGATGCAAGGTCTGGACGCCCACTGGATGCCACCGACGAAGAAATGTGTAAGAAAGTTCGGGATCTGGAATACTCTGATAGGCGAATTCAGGTGGAAGAAATAGCGCAGGCATTAGGCATTTCACATGGTAGCGTTTCAACAATCTTACATGATCGTTTAGGTATGCGCAAGCTAACAGCCCGTTGGGTCCCCAAATCCCTTAGCGATGAGCAAATGGCAACCAGAGCATCAGTATGCAGCGCCTTGTTCAAGCGTTTTAGGTCAAAAGATGATTTTCTTTTGCGTCTGGTGACTGTAGATGAGACTTGGGTTCATTATTATGAGCCAAAGAATAAAGCTCGGAGTCGTCAGTGGGTAGGGCCTGGATCCCCAAGGCCAAAGAAGTTCAAGACGCAACCATCTGCTGGCAAAGTGATGGCCACAGTATTTTGGGACGCAAAAGGCGTTATAATGTTGGACTTTTTACCCAAGAGAAGTACAATAACTGGAGTGTACTTTGCAAATTTGTTAGATCAGCTGAGAACCGCCATCCGTGAAAAACGCCGAGGTAAACTCTCTAAAGGATGCTGTAGAGCGAAACGGTTATGAATTAATACCACATCCTGCCTATTCGCCTGACCTAGCTCCTAGCGACTTCTTCCTATTCCCAAACTTGAAAAAGGATATCCGTGGACTTCATTTCCGGTCTGATGAAGAAGTCGTGACGGCATTTGAGGAGTGGGTCGATGGAAAGGACCCTGACTTTTTCAGTTCTGGGCTGATGGCACTTGAACACCGTTGGTCTATGTGCATCACACTAGAGGGCAATTACATCGAAAAAGAAGAGGTGGATCTCAATCGGAAATAAGTTAAGCTGGTCACTTATTGACTCACCCTCGTACATTGGTATGTTTGCTGCAAAAATGTGAGTAGCTTTTGCAGTCACATTTTTACAGCAAATATATCAATGTATTTGCCATATTTTAAATTTTAACATCATGCTAGCATATTGAAAACTTTGCGAAGGTTTGCACAACTGAGTCCTGGAAAAGCCCCAATCACAGAAGCCTACCAATGACACCAATAGTAAGAAGAAACATACACAGACAGCACACAAGCAACAAACCAAAGAAAGATAAAGCAACCAGCTCCCCTCTCACCAATAAGCTCAGCACAGTGATAGAGAATCCGGTTTTGTCACTTGTCGCTTATTTATGAATTTGAAACATATGATGTCCGAAGAAGGACACCAGACTTCTGCCTGATTTTATAATTGAGCTCTGTGCAAATTTCATAAATAGGTGAATTCAGTAAGGTCACATGGTTACATTTTGTATCTTATTAATGTCGATACCTTCATGATTTCACAACCAGTAAATAGAAAAATACACAGCATATACATTACGAAAACAAGCCTTTTAAAAAAATATTTTTCATATTTCTGCTTAAAACATAGATTGTGGGTACTCGTTAGTGATGAAGACTTTGATCAGAGTGCGCGGATGTACAGGCTAATTTGAGTCTTCGTTTAAGCGTGCATATATATGTTCTCATATTATTGCATACCGTATTCGACCTAATTACCGCACATACCCCTATAACCGCACAGTCAATCAATATCGTAGTCTTCAAATTACAGCCAGTGTACTTTTTTATCTGCTTCTTTATAAAGGCATATGTTGTGGGTACCCATTTGAATTGCATCGACTTGTCGATGCAATTCAAATGAGTACCCACAACATATGTTTTAATAAAGAAAATCAGAAAAAAAATCGCATAAACATCACCAAATAAGGCCTTTTGCTGAGTGTATCCTTAATAGGTAGAGTCATATTTTACCACAAGTTTTCCCAGTAATTTTGAAAAACCTATGCGCACAGTGCGGTAATTAGGTCGAATACGGTATGTTTTCATGGAAAAAGAACAAATAATCACGTCATGCGTGTATATGCAGACAGCGAAGGCCCAGATAAGCCTGCGCATCCGCGCAGTATGATCAGGACCTTTACTGTCCGCCTATAGAGTCATTGGGTACTGTAGAATATAACGAAGTCATCACGAAAACATACCTATATAATTTTGACCCCCTTAAACCCCATTTTTATATAGTAAAACTGGGGTTTACAGGGGTATATATTATTTTTCTTGTTTTTGCTCAAAAACATTGATTGTGGATACTCGTTAGAACCGCCTCATCGAGGCGGTTCTAAAGAGTACCCGAAATCTATGTTTTGAGCAGAAATATGAAAAATATCAGAAATTTTCATCTGAAAGTTTTCATTTTTTGGTGGTAAAATTCTTAACATATTTGAATAGGCATGTTTTCGTAATGTATAGCAAAGTTCCTTATCAGACTCTCCGCTGGCTCATCTGGTTCTTTCTTAATTGCATTTACCTCGAAGACACTCATTCAAATATTTTATTTTATTTTTTATTTTATTTTATTATTTATTTATTTATTTTATTTTATTTATCTTTTTTTCTTTTTTGGCTGAAAAAAGTGTCTTTTCTAGAACCATGTTAATTCTTTCGGCGCCAAATTTAAGACATCATTTGTCGTCTGTTTTTTTTTTTTTTTTTTTTTTTTAAGGTTCCATATTCCTCAAAAAAGACATTTTATTTTCCAAGAAAAGTTTAATATATTGATATATGGTATTAATACAAAATTAAAATGTGGCACATGACAGCCTGTAAAATTTCAGTTAGTCTCTCGTTCTTGAAATGAAATGATTTTTTATCGTATCTCTGAATTAATGTTGCCAACATTAATTCAGATACGATAAAAATCATTTCATTTTTGATCCAGTTCAAAAACGAGAGACTAACTGAAATTTTACAGGCTGTCACATGCCACATTTTATGATCATTTTAATACTATATATCAATTTATTAACCTTCATTGGACAAAAAAAAAAAAAAAAAAAAAAAAAAAAAAATATCCTATTTTGGGGAATATGGAGACTTTAACAATCTATCAATTGGAAATGTGTTTATATGTAAAGTTGAAAGACTGAATGTCAAAAAGCGTAGATCCTGATAGACCATCTCATCTGGATCTACGCTGTTTGCAAAATCCTACTATCATCGTCTGTGGCATTGAAAAGAGTTAGAATTTCAGGTTGTTTAGCCTTGGTAGCCATATTGACTGTCACCACTGCAGAAGAACGTCCTAACGCTGAACAACCTTGGTCACGTGACTCTACAATCATTGGAGCTGTCCTTGCCTTTTTGACATGTGCCAAGTACGTCATTGTCATAACCCTTGGTAGATATATTAGATACAAGCAAAAGAAGCTGAATTCCGACGGTTTAAGCACGCGGAACACTTCAGATCAAGACCTTCAAAGAGGTCAAGGACAACATATAGACTTTGTTCCTCTGGATGTTCTGCAATTCTCTGCGCATTTGTGTCATTTGCATGGACAAAGCTCGAATACAAACTACGCTTGCGGAGCAGTTTCAGAAACATATCCAGTCAATCCACCTGCGTATAGTGCAGTATGTGGAGACAACAAAACAGATGGAACGTAAATATCAGGATTCAGAATTACCGTTTTAACCTTCATCAAATTCTGGACAAATTCAGCAGACAGCAAATTAATGATATGTTTTTCTTATTTTTGCCGGAAAACAGGCTTTGGCACTTCACGCAAATTGTCTCTTAAGGAGATAATTTGCATGAATTGTCAAAGCCTGTTTTCTCGAAAAAAAAATAATAAGGAAAATATTTCAAAATGTCGTCTGCTGAAATTTTACCTAGAGTGCTTAGCGTAAAGAGAGGACTTGTTAGCCCATTTATGCCGAGTGGACTCTGCTATCTTAACTCTTTGGACAGGTCCTTTTCGAATAGAAGGGGTGTGTGGTTGTTGTTTTTTTATAATGTTTTATAGAAATTTCTGTATGTCTTTGCGAACAATGAAGACCCTGATAAGATGCAGCATACTTTGGAATCCGATCTGGTTCACACTTTTTTTATGGGACGATAGGCATAAATGGATTAAGGATGAGTATTTGGTGATAATTCTGGGATTTATTTTCCAGTTCTCCATTATAACCCATGTTGTGGATACTTATTAGAAGCGTCTCGCCGAGAACCCTTCTAATGAGTAAACTTAACACAGGTTTCTATGGAGAACTGAAAAAAAAAATCCCATAATTATCATAAAATATACAGTGTGCTTTGCTTGCTGCAGTCGAGTTTTATCAACATCGTCAAAATTGGCGTCTGCTTACACCTGAGGTAACATAGCAACATGACAACCGATTTATAGGATTGCAACACTCTATATATTTAGATGACTGACTGACTGTTGATAATATATTTTCTGCGATTAAGGCACTCTTTGTCGGTGATATGTTGAACAAATTTCTGATAAAATTCATCCTAAATAATATCAGATGAATAAAGCAAATTCATACAGTTTTTTTAAATCATAATGCTATTTAAACTATCAAAAATAGAGTAAGCAGATAATGTCTTTCCCTTAAGTGTTTTTATACATTGTGTGAATATTTATATTACTTGTTAACAATTGATAATACATAATTTCTGAGAAATACTTTGTACAAGGTGTTGATAAAATTCATCCTCAAGAACTTCAGGTGAATAAAGCAAATTCATACATTTCTTTTGATTCTTATGCTATTTAAATCATCATCATAAAAACAAAAACAAAAAAAACAAAAACAAAAAAAAAAATAAATAAATAAATAAACAAAATAAAATAAAAAAAAACTAAGCAGATAATGTATTTACTTTTACTTAATTTCTTGTACATTGTGTATATATTTAGATAACTTACCAAGTACAGCTAACATATTTTTTCTGAGAATAAAATTCACATATCTCAAGACATTTTGGACAAGTTGTTGATAAAATTCATCTTAAAGTATTGCAAATTTCCATACATTCCTTTTAATCCTAATACTATTTAAAAAATCATTAAAGAGTTAAGCAGATAAGGTATTCTACTTTCAGTTAATATCGTGTACATTGTGTGTTATATATTTTGGAAGCCTAGAAAATGTACAGTTTAAGCCTGAATAAAATTTATATTCTGTTCTGTGTATATATTTGGTTGTTTTGTAGAGTGGGCCATAATATAATATTATTAAATGGATGTTTTCATATTGGCCCTGTTACAGGTCCGAGGACAGTCGTATAGGCCTGAGGATTGCTGTATTGGTCCGAAGCGAAGCCGAGGGTCAATACAGCCATCCGAAGGCCAATACGACTGGCTGAAGACCTGTAACAGGGCCAATGTGAAAACATCCATTTCATGACATTTTTATTTATCAACATTTCGTCTTCAGTTTTCAAAGTGTTGAAAGTCAATAAAACCTCATTGACAGGTTAATACCGTAAAATATTGGTCCTGTTAATACCGTAAAATATTGGCCCTCCTGAACCCCTCGGTTTTTATCCCGTAAATCCTCGTAACTTTCAGTATTAGGCCTCGTATAAAGCCCAGGCCAAAACCATATAGAAATCATGCCAAACATGGCATTAGTATAATGCAGACTGTTTGGCACATATTAGAACAATAATTACCTTGTAAGCATTCTTTTTTTAATCTATAGCGGGCCGTTATCGGCCCGTCAGGGTAGCTGACGGGCCGATAACGGCCCGCTATAGATTTATAAAGAATGCTAGCTGGGTATACTCAATTGATTAATGTTAGATTAGCCTACTGTCACATACGTTATCCTGAAATAAAAACATCATAATTATTATTGTTATTACTGCCATTGTTGTTGTTGTTCGTATTTGCCCCGAAGATACAGTGTCTGAACATGTGGCTCACCCGTGAATCTGACCTTAGACAACTAGTACAAAGGTAAGCGTTTCAGGCACATTTGGACCGCAACGTACCTCGTAGCATGTGGCCAGACAAAGACTTAAATCAGCCTGCGACGCGCAGTCTGATCAGTCTTCGTTGTCTGCATGAATACACTTTACATCCTAGGCTAACCGAAATGCGCCCAGTGAAGATTCTGATCAGCCTGCGCATTCGCGCAGGCTGATCTGAATCTTCGCTGGTCGCACATGTCCGAAGGTACGTTTTCTGACGTTGCGGCTCATTTGGAAGCCTTGTCGTTATTTAGCACACTAATGATACCGCGTTGCTTCATATTCCGATATCCACAGGGTATAAAATAATAAAAAGAAAATGTGTTTTTAAGAAATCAGATTTGAATTAATGATTTACTGATCAAGTCAGTCACCGTCATGCTTACTTGCACAGGCAGAACAAAACTCTTTTCCGTACACATCGGGTCTTTGTGGTTTCAGGTCCATAAACTCGAGGAGCAGTCTGATCTGGGTCCACACTGTTTGCAAAAATGACTTTTAAAATCACAAGCAGATGACAATTGTTGTGACTGGCAGTTTAAGGGTTAACTCTAAAAAAATGGGTCGTAAACCTAGGCTCACGCTTAGTGAAAAAATAAATAGTGTAAAGTTAAAGTTAAATAATGGGGATGTATGCTGTTGTCTGAGGGGCTGTTTTAGAGGTTTCGTCCTGTATACATTGACTTATTGTTATATTATGTGGGCATGTCTGGCGTTGTGATCACCTCACTGGAGAAGAGGGAGCTGCTTGTTTTGCTTTACGTTGGTTTGTAACGTGTTTGTTGTTTGTCGTCCATCTCATCACGAGAATATGCCTATATAATTTTGACCCCCTTAAACCCCACTTTTATATAGTAAAACTGGGATTTACAGGGTATACATCCTTTTTCTTATTTGTGGTCAAAAACATAGATTGTGGGTACTCGTTAGAACCGCCTCGGCGAGGCGGTTCTAACGAGTACCCACAATCTATGTTTTGAGCAGAAATATGAAAAATATCAGAGTTTTTTTGTCTGAAAAATTTCTGTCTGAAAAAAATTCTGTGTTTGGAGGTGAAATTTGCTATATATTTGAATAGGCGTGTTTTCGTAATGTGTTTATTCTTCCTCTTAATGACATTGGTAGGCTATGATCTGTGTTTGTAACTCTTCTTGGACCTTCACTTTACTATTCATTCACTATTAACGTTAATATGGGTTTCACGAGGTATTAGGAAATGTGTTATTGACCGCGATTGATCTAATTGGCCAATGAACCATAAGTATGAGATAAAGAGGAAAGATGTAAATTCATAAACCGAAAAACGAGTAAAGTTTGTTAACCGCATCGACATTAAAAGACATTCTTGCAAGGTTGTATGCTTGCAAGGTTCATTCAGGTCCTTAAGAATGGCCCTGCAACGCTGTTGCTCAAATAGCCCATACCCTATTGTAGGTGACACTTGCAATGAGACGATAGATCAGTGGTCGCTTTATTCCAAAGGCTTGCTCTCGAAAAAATACAAATCCCTTCTTGCAGGCAAACTCCTAGCGCGCTAAAAGTGAAATTCAGCTGGCGACCAATGTGTGATACTCGTATTATTGCCATCACGAGAACATACCTATATAATTTTGACCCCCTTTAACCCCACTTTTATATTGTAACACTGGGGTTGACAGGGGTATACATTATTTTTCTTATTTCTGCTAAAAAAACATAGATTGTGGGTACTCGTTAGAACCGCCTCGCCGATGCGGTTCTAACGAGTACCCACAATCTATGTTTTGAGCAGAAATGTTAAAAATATCAGAATCTTTTTTTTTTTGTAAAAATTTTCATTTTTTGGTGGTAAAATTTTCGGTATATTTGAATAGGCATGTTTTCGTAACGCGCTCCAGAAAACAGGGTTTTGTGTTTTATATTAACCATTACCTTAGGAAAATAATTAGAACTGAGGAAATTTTGAAAATATATAGAACAGACTCGATTTTTCTACTGATCGTTCCAAGGCAGTCCCTCTGTCTTCGTTCTTCTTTTTTCTTGCGTTGGAAGTTTCATTATGTAGGGTTTGTTTTGTTATTATTTGTTCCTCCATCACGAAAACAAGCCCATGTAATGCTGAACCCCTTAAACTCCACTTTTATATAGTAAAACTGGGATTTACAGGGGTATAAATTATTATTCTTATTTCTGCTCAAAAACATAGATTGTGGGTACTCGTTAGAACCGCCTTCTAACGAGTACCCACAATCTATGTTTTTGAGCAAAAATATGAAAAATATCAGAATTTTTATCTGAAAATTTTCATTTTTTGGTGGTAAAATATACAGTATATTTGAATAGGCATGTTTTCGTAATGCCCTCATCTCTGTTGATGCCTCGAGACGGCTTTGCTACGTTATTTTGAAATTTCTTTTGTATTTTCATTTACATTTTTTATTTGAATCTGTTCATTAGGGATAATGAAAAATTGTCACATTCTTCCCGCTCCCATGGCAGCGCTTTAAGCCGAACTCTCTTTTCACTTGTATTGTATTAGCCCAATAATCCCAAAAGATCAGAAAATGTATCCCTTACCCTTAAACCATTTTAGACTGAATAGACTCTCCACCACTAAATATTGGAAGAGTTCAATTTCAATTTTAGGGACAGTTGGCTATGCGATTTAGATATTCCTAGAGATAAAAAATGACTAAACTATTTGCAAACAGTGGAGACCCTGATCAGACACCGCGTTCTGCGGCGTCTGATCTGCGTCTGCACTGTTTGCCAATTACCCTTTTAGGGGTCTCCCGACCACAATGGGTTAATATGAAGACCCAGCTTATTGCCACTGGTGATTTAATGAATGTCATTTTGACCTACCTTCTGGGAATATATCTTGTTAAATTTTAAGTCTTCGTTTCACGTTCTAGTTTCCAGTACGCACACTTAAGTCTTGTAACTCAATATGTAGTATTGTCTCACTCTGGGTCAACATTTATGGTAATATTATAAAAGATCAGTTCTTCAAGGGTTACTGTCTCATGAATTACCGTAACAACCCTAAATATTGGGACAGGCAGTCTGAGCAAAAGGTGAAGACCCAGACCAGACGGAGCAGAACTCGACGTCAGATCAGTGTCTACGCTGTTTGACATTCATCCAGAAATATTTTTAGACACATTAACAGATAGTTAAATGGACTTTGTTTTCAAACTTTAGGACAGGTATGGTAAGGAAATTTACGAAAATTTTGGGTAAGTGAGGTAAATTGAAATTAATTTGGACAAAACTGTAATCGGCACAGTTTCATCTGTAATAGGATCTAGGTTAAGTATGTCCTTACAAATTTAAAAATACAAACAAATGGGTTAAATCACTATTTTATTGGTGGTATAACCCAGATATTAAAATAATAGATGATATAAATGTTACACGTCACTAGAAATACTCATATAAAATTACTCAAACGACTATAAACCCCACACAATAAAAAAAATCCTTTCAAAATCACAAACTCACATGTCATTAACGTTTTTTTTTCCCGTAAGTACACTGGTATTTTGTAGAAATTGAGAGGGTTTTTAACCCTTGTCCTGCTGAATAAATACAGATGCCACGCCCACGATAATTTTCAGCTAAACGGATTACTTGATCCGGATTTTTGCTATAAATTCACATACTAAATGGCAAACAGTGCAGATCGAAATTAGTTGGCTTCTTCAGAAACCAACTGATCTGGATCTACACTGTTTGCAAAGGAAGGGTATTTCCCGGTTCAGCAGGACAAAGGTTAACTTAAAACTGAGCTGGTACACAGGGACACATTACGTAGAAATAGAGATAGGAAAGGCAAAAGTCACAAATCAAAGCCCAACACTACCTAAGGGTCGGGATACGGCTTTGACGGTGAGGTGGGCCTGGGACTGAATGACGGCTCTTTCCTCAGTGTTTCAGATGGATCCCAAATAAGAAGTATACTCCATTTATTTGTTTATTTTTTCTGTCTTCGAGGAAGGTTTGTTTAGTGTTTTCATTTCATATCACTCAGCCCTGTGAGACTATGTTCCGTGAAAGTGGCTTTGATATATGTCTCTTTTTTTTATTAATTCTTTTGTTTAATTATAAGAATACAGCTTTGTATGTACAATCTACACTCGTTATCTCGAATTCCAAGGGACTCTCTGAAATACTTCGAGATATCCTTACTTCGACATATCAGGTTTGCAGAATTAAGGAAAAATAAATCGAACAACCACATTTAACAAATGTATATGTAATTGGACTCTTGAAATTAGAGATATATTGAAAATATTGTGGAAAAGAGGAGAAATTGCTCCTTAGGAGCAATTTCTCCTCTTTTCCACAATATTTTTTTTACCTGTTGTTAGATTCTCATGTTTAGGCAGGGACCAGATTTTCACTTCGAGATAAGCGAGGTCGAGATAACGAGAGTCAACTGTATGTGATAAGGAAGCGGTAATTGTTGCACATAGGTTTAGCAGAGCATTAGGGAAACGATATAATGTGTAGGTCGACTGTATTTTCTACTGTCCATGAATCACTTCTATAATCGCCCAGCTACCCTGACGGGCCGATAACGGCCCGCTTTAGATTAATAAAGAATGCTTACTGAGCGGTGGGGTTTAAAGACTGATGCCATTCCTGAACACACACACACACACACACACACACACACAGAGAGAGAGAGAGAGAGAGAGAGAGAGAGAGAGATGTAAATCAGGTTGATTTATAGGATGCAGTGTTGTACGAGCTGCATTATGTGTCATAATACGTCAATAAAAGGAGTCTGTTGTCAGTAGAAAGTGTTATATATAAAGAAAATCACTGAATAGGACTGCTAAATTTTATGTACAGAATGAATGAAATATATATGCGACTTACTTATGTGTAAAATAACTTGCTGGAGTTGAATTAGGTTCTTATCAAACTAGAAAGGTGGGTACCCTGTTCAGGCTGAGCCCAGCTAGCATTCTACATAAAGCTATAGCGGGTCTTATCGGCCCGTCAGCTACCCTGACGGGCCGATAACGGCCCGCTACAGATTTATGTAGAATGCTTAGTGGGAGTCCTGTATATGGTGGAAAAGGTGCAGTTACGTGCTGTCTGGACACGGCTAGAATATTGGGTTTTAGTCACAATCCATTGTTTTGCCATGTTTTATTTCCATACCCAGTAAGCATTCTTTAAAAATCTATAGCGGGCTGTTATTGTCTAAGTAATGATTTATTCAGATAGGATTGTTTCAGTGAAAGTGTATTTTCTGATTTGTCCAATTTGGCGTCCTCCATGTGTTATTAGTAGCCTGTGACCAGACAGTCGTTTTTTGATAAATATTTACAAATGTATCAATATATCGATAGTTCCCGGAAATAACCCAGCGTGCACATAACGTTTATACGCCGTCGCATCAACGTCCATGCAACGTCATAACGTTGCATCGACGTTGATACGACCTTGTTTCAACGTTGTGTGTCCACTGAGAAAGGTAAGCAAAACAAACTTATTTTTATAAAATATTATATAGATAGGACTCTCCATCTGCATTATATTTTTTTTAAATCTAAAATGTATTCACCGTTACTTACAGTAATTATGAACGTTTTCTATGAACACTAATACGAGCCGGGGCGCAGCCTTTTCTTCAAGATTGCATCACTGTGCGCCCAGCGAAGACTCAAGCGGCTATTGAAGTTCTGATCAGACTATGCAGATTGATCTGAGCCTTCGCTGGGCACACACTATAATTGCAGGAATTGCTATGTCCCGTCTCATATAGTTATATGTACGTACAAGTACATATCGATAAACAATTCATTTTAGCCGTAATGATTTGTTTAAGGGAGATGGCAGTAATGCATTTAACTCATGTCTGAACTTTACCTTTGTACTGATAACGATTAGAAGACACTATTTTAAAATCGTTTCACTATCTTTGTTTAATATACAAGTTTAATCAAAACATGGTTCACTGACAATGAGCTATTTGTCTATAAACATTTCCGTGGGGACTGCCTAGAGAAAAAAGAGTCTAATAACACTTGTGAACAGTCGAGGCCCAGACATCACGAAAACATGCCTATATAATTTTGACCCCCTTAAACCCCACTTTTATATAGTAAAACTGGGGTTTATAGGGATATACATTATTTTTCTTATTTCTGCTCAAAAACATAGATTGTGGGTACTCATTAGAACCGCCTCGGCGAGGCGGTTCTAACGAGTACCCACAATCTATGTTTTGAGCAGAAAAATGAAAAATATCCGAATTTTTTCTCTGAAAATTTTCATTTTTTTTGTGGTAAAATTTTCAGTATATTTTGAATAGGCATGTTTTCGTAATGTAAGCGAAGCACACCAGCGCAGACTGATGTAAGGATCACGCGGTCTTTATGGGAAGCAATGGTGAATAGCAAATGTCCTAATAATTAAGACTATGCTGATAAAAAGGCTGTTTTGAACCTCAAACGCTTTGCCTATAATACGATAATTTATTTTCGCTTTTCGCGTAATGTATAGGTTCTAACCTATTTTAGCCAGTATATTCCCAAAATGGTAACTGGTAAACAGTGCAGACACAGATCTGACGCCGCAACAGTGCAGACCCAGAGCATTCTGCGGCGTCTGGGTCAGGCTCTCCACTGTTTGCAAATAGTTTAGCAATTTTCTTCCAGGAATATCTGAAGCACATACCTAAAATTGAAATTGGACTCCTTCGGTATACAAGTCGAAATACGCTTAAAGCTTACTTTTGCTCGTCCTTGTACAAGTATATAATCATCATCATACAGTAGCAAGGTATAATGTTTCAGGTATGTTAACCCTTAAACTGCCAATCGCAGCAATTGTCGTCTGCTTTGTCATCTGCTTGTGATTTTAAAAGTCGTTTTTGCAAACAGTGTGGACACGGATCAGACTGCTCCTTTAGGAGCAGTCTGATCAGGGTCCACACTGTTTGCTTGTATGCAAAAAAAGTTTGCAAGAAAATTCAGCAGACGACATAAACAGATGACATTTTCAGATGCAGGTTTTCTTGGCATCTTAAGGGTTAGCTACAGCAAACAAGATAAGTAAACTGTTATTTTATATAAACAATAGTTAATGTAAAATAACCCACAACTATTTCCGATGAAATTATTTATAAACAGTCGGGGGCCATTTAAAGTTCATAATTTATCGTACGTAAATAATAGTAGTAGTGATAACAAAAAACTGCACTACTAACAATAAAACAACATATAGAACAGTACTGACTATGATCAGACTTCGTATGCGCATTCTCCGATCAGGGTCTACACGGTTCAATCTGTATTTTCTGTAAATCGTCCAAATATTGTGTAAACGATACCTACAGACACTCTGTCTTCGGACTACGACAATGTGTAGGTTGTGTGGGTTGGCGTTTTACATTGAAAAAAAAAAGACACTTTGTTCTTTGTTGAGCCGAAGACTTGCCTTATTTACCCTAAGTATTGGGACAGACAGCTCTGAGCAAACAGTGTTGACCCAGATCAGACGCCGCAAATGCGGCGTCTGATCAGGGTCTACACTGTTTGCCACTCATCTAACTGTTACAGACACATTAACAACATGTAATAAAAGGACTGGTCACAATTTTAGAACAAATATGGTAGAAAGATGAGGTATCTCAATATTCATGGTCAATGCAGTAACTTATCAAAGACTAGTATGGTGTTCTTGTGTGCATTTGCACGGTATTATCAGGTGTTTCTGTGCATGTGCACAGTTTAATCATCGTCTTTGCCCTCTGGTGATACAGTCTGTAGTATCCAACAAAACCATCAGCGGACGTTGAAGTCTGGAACAGACTATACGGGTGCGTACATGTAGTTTGATCTGGCCTTGCCTCAAAGACCCATTTCTCCTTGACGTGGCTGTATATTGACACTACTTGATTTGGACAGTGTTTACCATACGTATGTTTGTGTTGAGGTTTTACGGCCCAGTCAACCCAATGGGGTCATGTCGAGCGCGGTCAGTTTACCTAACTACACGTTTACTGGGCAGGCTTAGTCCCCTAAGCGGTTAACCAGTATTGTGCGCATTCTTTCGCCAGAAACTGACAACTGCCCTTCTTGAATCAGCGGAAGGGAGAGAATGACCGTAGAAAATATTTCATGATCAATCTCCACGAAAGAATGTTGCCGACTTCAGCGGGGGTTGAACCCGCAACCTCCTGGTCTCTAGTCCGACGGCGCATCCAAATGGGCCACCCTACGTATCCGCACGTATCAGTCGAGCAAAAAGTAGGGACCCGGATCTTAGGCAGTGTCTGATCTGATGATGTACACTTTTTGTCACTCATCACGTTTTAGACATATCCAATGGTTTAACCTTTACCACTCTATTGGCTAATTCAGAAGACGACAAATTGGTGATATTTTTCTTATTTTTCCCCAAAAAACTGGAATTGACATTTCAAGCAAATTGTCTCCACTGGAGACAATTTGCGTGAAATGTCAAAACTTGTTTTCTGGGGAAAATAAGAAAGAAATTTCAACATGTCGTCTGCTGAAAATTTTCTCTAGAGTGCTTATCGTTAAAATTAAGGAAAAGTGCGGTTGTGACTGTTAAAGTGTCTGAATATATACGACAATTACAGCAATATTACGCAGGTACGCATGTTTGTTATGGACTGTGATATCATGTTTTGTCAGTCATCACAAAAACATGCCCTATATAATTTGGACCACATTAAACCCCTATTTTATATAGTAAAACTGTGGTTTACAGAGGTATACACTATTTTTCTTATTTCTGTACAAAAACATAGATTGTGGGTACTCGTTAGAACCGCCTCGTGGACGCGGTTCTAACGAGTACCAATAATCTATGTTTTGAACAGAAATATGAAAAATATCAGAATTTTTTATCTGAAAATTTTTCATTTTTTGGTGGTAAAATTTTAGGTATATTTGCATAGGCAATTTTTCGTAATATTTCCTTATCTCTCCTTTCGGTACCTTGGGAAGGCTGTATTTTAGGATAACTTTATTTAAATTTTAGCTAATGCGATCCTGCATATTCATACTATCATAGCATGTCATTCGCTAATCTGTTCATATGTTCAAAGTTTCTGGCCAAAAGTACAGAATGTAAGCCGCAACATCACACAATGTACCTTCAGACAAGAAAATGTTCCTTCGGGCACGTGCACCCAGCGATATTATGGTTACTCTACGCAGTCGCGAAAACCATACTGCAGAGGAGTTGTGAAGAAGGAGTATTTGGTGAGAATTCTGGGATAATGTTTCTTATTTCTCCATATAAACATATGTTGTGGGTACTCAGTAGGCGCTTCTAATGAGTACCCACAACATATTTTTTGGAGAACTGGAGAAAATTATCCCATAATTATCACCTAATTCTCCTTCTTAACGATTCCTCTGTATACCGATCAGTCTTCACTTCACTGTGCGTTGTTTTGAATAATTAAGGATCCAATATTTCTTGTTTACAGACAGCGAAAACTGCACGGTCACATAAGCTGATCTGATATTTCGCTGTGCAGCTCAAAGGATCTTTTTTACGTTGCTAATTACATATGAACAGCTCGTAAAACAAGCGGGTCTTAACTCACATATACGAAGAGTATATGCCAAGATCTGCTTGCGCATGTGCTAAGTTGCATGCGGACCTTGCGCTTTCGTCATCAGATTTTTCACTATCCAGTATTGCTCTTTGTTGTTCTAA
This sequence comes from Anodontia alba, assembly GCA_964016985.1. Taxonomy (NCBI): domain Eukaryota; kingdom Metazoa; phylum Mollusca; class Bivalvia; order Lucinida; family Lucinidae; genus Anodontia; species Anodontia alba. The sequence continues at coordinate 121,361,436 of OZ024822.1, read as the reverse complement.
AGCTTCCTTATTTGCATATACCTATAGAGCGCTTTCTGCATTTGTCATGTTAATACGCACTTTTCCGATTTGCAAAGCCAATTGATCAGGTTAGGAGGAAGCATAAATCTAGAGATATATCTTGTTCACCGCGGAACATACGTTGAATGAGGTGATAAATTATATATACAATTTCTGTCTTGATAAACCATGTCTTTACATTTTGTAAAGACCCTGTATAGAATAAAGATTTGCGCTTTTGAAATTTCGTTTGAGAAATATAATGCGGTGGAAAGTATTTTTTGTTCAAATGCTTAGAAAACTGCTCTTTGCATGTATTTGTTATACTTCAGTCCAAAGTATAAAACTCGACTTTTGCAACTCCGCTACCTAATTATTGCTGCAACTCAAAGCAAATATTTCGAAGAAATTTCATTTTTGGTTCACAGACTTGTATGGAGAATATACAATGCGCTTCTTTTTCGGTGTTGGTGCATTCCAACCAGGACGCAATTTTGTGTCAATAGGTTTCTTTACAATCACTTTCCGTTTCTTTTTACCCATTTGGTTTGGACTTGGAACAACTTGCACTTGTGACGGACTGGAAATAGATGGAATCTCAGATTGGTCTGGCTTGGCGGTGTCATCTGGGTCACACTCAAGACTTGAAACGGAGCTGCGATAAACCGCTAGGACCGGAAGTTTCACTTCACGTGCAATCTCACAGGGGTCGTTTTTATCCGGACTTATTTCTCCTTTTCTTCTGCGCCAGCGGTGATGTATGATGACAACAAGACCAGTGGCGAACCCTAGAAGGACCAAGGCGCTGGCAACTTTCAATGATAACTGAACTGTAGGGTCAACTGAAGGCCTATCGTCCAGCAATGGATCGGAAGGAGCAAACACCTCTATTGAAAGGACTGCAACCTTTTTCTTTTGCTGTGGTGAATCTTCGATTGCCTATTTCAATAAAGAAGATAAGGAAGAAGTACAAATGCGTCTACAGTCGAACTTCGATGTCTCGAACCTCTTTGGGACCATGAAATTCGAGACAGCGGTTGTTCGAGCCACGCAAGGTTATTATTGGTGCCACACCAGGAGGCATAATGGAGATAATTGTGGGATATCTTTTTGGTGTTCTATATTTTAAATGTATGTTGTGTGTACTCATTAGAATCGCCTTGTAGACTGCGAACACTTGAGACCCTGATTGTACGGCGTCTGGTCTGGATCTGCACTGTTTGCCAATAACCCTTTGTGGGTTCCAGACTCAGTGTGAAACAATCTCTCATTGTTGTCTTAAGTAGTCCCTGACACAAGAAGGCAAAACTCAACTACCACAATTAATCAGTATATTCTGCTGTTGCAGTCTGCATAAATTCAGAAAGCGAAAAGAGACTGACTTATCAATGTGTACGGATACGTAGGCTTAACAGGAACTTCTCTGTTCACATTCACTGAACAATTTTACTCAGAAATAATTGTATTTCTAAAACTTTCCAAGCCAATATTGAATCTTATTAGCAATTAAGAAAAAATAAAATATAAAATGGCATCTGGTAATTTCGTATGGAGCACGCTCTCTTTTCTAATTATTAAAGGACTGTTTTGTCAAAGTAGATACTGGACCATAAACACGTCTTTCCTTTTAAGGTATAAATGTGAAGATAATTTATGCTCGAGCACAAGCATTAATACATTTTAAATCTACGAATCATGACATTTTGAATAGTTTATTTGAAACCAACATCTGTGTGATATCTGTGCAGTTTGTTGTCACAATTCAGTATTACTTCGTGAAAATAACTTATCATCCGTATTAAAGTAACTGACCGAGATAATGAGAAATGACACACACATGCGCACGCGTACTTACTTGAATGAAAAGAACATATTTTCGTGGATCACTCGCATTCATAGTTTTTGTCTTGTTGACAGTACCGTCCAGAGTATTTAGGTAGAAGTAAACGTCATAATTTTCAGGTTCCGCTTCAATGTAAAAAACAAAACAAAACAAATAAAAAAAAACAAAAAAAAACAACAACAACAACAACAACAAAAAACAAAAAAAAAAAAAAAAAAAAAAAAACAACAACAACAACAACAACAAATCAGTCATTACGAAAACACGCCTATTCAAATATATAGAAAATTTCACCTCCAAAAACTGAAAATTTTCAGATAAAAATCTCTGATATTTTTTCATATGTCTGCTCAAAACATAGATTGTGGGTACTCGTTAGAACCGCCTCGGCGAGGCGGTTCTGACGAGTACCACAATCTATGTTTTGAGCAGAAATACGAAAAATAATGTATACCCATGTAAACCCCATTTTTACTATATAAAAGTGGGGTTTAAGGGGGTCAATATTATACATGTATAGGCGTGTTTTCGTGATGGAACCACACCGTCACACTCCGGCATTAGCGTGCTGGGAAGATTCAGATTAGTCTGCGAATTCGCGCAGTCTGATCAGAATCATAACGGGCGCAATCTTGCTAACGACATTTAAATGTTATTTTATTAAAAGGGAAATAACTCTAAAATGAGAGATAATTTGGATAAGAAAAAAAAAACATACGGGTCACCGATTTTTTTATGAGAAATCCATATATGAAATTACAAAACATTAGCATACATGGTTCTAAACCTATGCTCTCCACAAGAAAGAAACAACATAAAATGGCCAAAAATTGCAAAGGGCCGTAACTTCAACAACATTTCATTTAATTAGTTAAAAATGTAACCAGATGATCTCCTCCTCTGTCCCGACCAGTATACCAAATAACAAGGCTCTAGCTCAAATACTTTTTGAAATATTTTGCTAACGAGATTTCAATGTTATTTTATTAAAAGGGAATAACTCTAAAATGGAAAAAAATTCGGATAAGAAAAAAAAATACGGGTCACCTATTTTTCATGAGGAATCTATATATGAAATTTCAAAACATTAGCATACATGGTCCTAAAGTTATGCTATGCACAAGAAATCGTGACGAACCAACGAATGGACAAGCCAGAAGCAATACTCCCACCTTTTCAAAGCCGGGGGCATAATAAAATGTTTGTGTACATGTTGGAATTATATAAAAGTAGGTTTGCTTAGTCTCACATGTAATAGAGTTAATACTAAAATAAAATGATAGTGTATGCGTTGAGTTTTAAAAGCGTGCTTGCTTAGTCTCGCTTGTAGCAGAGATAATACTTAAATAAAATGATTAAAAATCGCGTTACCATGCATCACAGCATAGGAGATATTATGCTGAATGAAGAGATCACCATCGACCGCTTCTATCTTTCCAGGTTTGACTGTCAGCTCTCCCTGTAACAACAACAGAAGAAATAACGACCGGTAATTTCAATTGTAAATTTAACCTTCGTGTTCCGCACGACAAATGAGCCGTGCTAAGCGAAAACGAGCCTTCTGGGCATGCGCGTACAGCAAATGCCAAGAAGCGCAGCCTATTCAGGGCAGTCCTTGTCCACTGCCAGAATCATTAGATATTATAGAATGTATCGATGGAGCAAAGGCCCGGATGAAACCTTGCGCATGCGCAGGATGATGTGAATCCGTACATTTTGCGTATGCTCAAAGGCACTCTTTCGTTTAACGCGTCCCAAATAATCTTGCCGTGGGGTAATTTGCGTTAAAATTATTATAATATCTCTTTATACAGTGTACATGACAAAGCTTTAAGCCGACATGAACGGCTTCCATAGAATTATACGGACAATTTGTATAAAACTCAGGGCTGGTTTTGACAGTCAAGGCAGAGAGGTGGGCACTGCACACAACATGTGGTCTTGACCTGGACTGTATATATTCCTCGCCAAAACTGTAGCATAATGCAAATATAAATACAAGGAATTTACACAGAAGAAATAACAACCGGTAATTTCAATTGCATTGACCTTAGTGTTCCGTACGACAAATGAGCCGTTAATTATTCAAATTTTTCAGCATAAAATTTCATTACGTTCTCCCAGCTAGCATTCTACGTAAATCTACATCGGGCCGTCATCGGCCCGTCAGCTACCCTGACGGGCCGATGACGGCCCGATATAGATTTACGTAGAATGCTGACTGGGCTGATGCATCAATGTTTACACCAAATTTCATTGGATTTTGCACAACAATGGCATGTGCAATGTCACCGAAAACTATACCTTTTGAAAAAGAAAAGAAGTTTGAGTTCGAACTTACAAAATTCTACGTTTTTGTTAAGTGAGCACTTTGTAATCAACAAAACTTGAAAAGTTCAACTGATGTCTTCGATAGATTATTCACTAACAACGAGTGCTGTCCGGCTCAGTGTCATTTCGGAAAAATAACGGATGTAGCCTCCTCTACGTACTCGCCGTGGCATACCTTGCACTAGTTTTCGAAGAAGCTAGGGCTTGAAACTGTTCTACTCGTCAACAAGTGCACGTGCAAGATAATCAGGCGTGACGACGTCATTTCGTTTGTTGACGTTACGTACAGCACGGTTCCAACAGTGCTCGATGGGATTCATATCGGGACTCCTGCAGGGCCATTGAAGTTTCTGAGTCCCTTTCTGGGCCCCAGTGCGGACGGGCATTGTGGTCTTGAAAAATGGGACGTGCAGCTTGATTGTGCTCGAACTCTGGGTACACAACAGGCTGAAGGATATTACCAATGTAACGTTGTCCTGTCAAAGTTTGTCTAACCTCTACAAGATCAAGCTTGTGGTCATAACTAAAGCAGCCCCACACCTTACACTCCAGTCTCGGAAACAATGTCATTTTGAAACGGATCCTGTCCACGTCGACGCCAAACACGTGCACGCCCAATCGTAAATCGTAACAGACAACGGCTCTCGTCTGACCAGTAGGTACGGCGCCACTTTCGTAAGTTCCAGTGAAGTTTGTCAGTGGCCCACTGCACACGATTGTGGTGATGATCAGGCGTCACAAATGTTCGGCAGCGAGAGCGACGCGCCTTTTAACCCTTAAAGCGCCAGTCACAACTATTGTCGTCTGCTTTGTCATCTGCGTGTGATTTTAAAAGTCATTTTTGCAAACAGTGTGGACCTAGATCAGACTGTTCCTTTAGGCAGTCTGATCTGGGTCCACACTGTTTGCCTTTATGCAAAAAATAGATTTGGAAAGTTTGCAAGAATATTCAGCAGACGACATCAACAGACGACATTTTCAGATGCAATTTTTCTTGGCGCTTTAAGGGTTAAGTCGCCTGTTAACAGTTCTGTTACCTGCACGCACATTAAGATTTTGCCGCTGCTGACGTAGTTCAGAACAAGGAGCCTTAAGATCACGAACAGCCAATCGCATAAGCACTTTATCGTCGGCTGCAAAAGAGTCTCGGCCTCTCAGACTGTAGTCTGTCAGTGACGTCATTGGTTTGGCGATACTTTGCAATTTACTGGCTTACTTTGCTGATTTAACCCAAAACGTCAGGCAATTACGGTCTGGATTTGGCCAGCCTCACACATACTAATTATGTGCCAACGGTCCATGATTTGCAGAGTACGAAGCACCATGATGTCTTCTTATCAAACTTGAAATTTTGGTACATGAGGGTAGCCCAAGAAAAATGTGAGCCATCTACAGTACATTTTGTATCAGAAAAAAAGCATGCTATAGTTTTATCAAATGTATATATGACAATCTATGCTAAACAAATTATATCAAATACGCCAATGTTCGTACTTTTGCGAATTTCCAAAAATATTCTAAAGTTTTATTTTGTTTTTTGCGAGGAGTATGTTTCTGTCAAATTGTTTCAAATGGCCTTCTTACACAACAAATGTATAAGCCGGACGCTGCCTTTGCTATCCACCCACATTGTGGGGCATAAAACAATTGATTGAGTCTGCTAATTTTTAATAACTAATATCTTCACGAACTGCTAACAAGAAGAACTAAATGCCTATGATATGATCTATATTTCTGTATAATTTACAGGCATTTTACTGTAGAAAAAAATTAAGCATTCATTTTAACTATTTCAGTGCCAAATATAAGACGACATTTGTCGTCTCTGCTTTTTTAATTTAACAAACTATCGTTTGGAAAGACGTATATATGTAAAGTTGAAAGACTGGATGTCAAACAGCGTAGATCAGGATGAGACGGCTCATCGAGCCGTCTCATCTAGATCTATGATGTTTGCAAAAATCTCTTATTATCGCCTGTGGCAGTGAAAGAGTTAAACATGCCTGTAAAATAGTAGTAAAAGTAGTAGTAAAATAGTTTATTAAAGTGTCACATCTCAAATATATACATATAATACATACATTTCAACTAAAAATATTCGAGATCCTGCCTAAAAAGGCACATGAGACACTATTTTGACAATAAAATTCATTACATTAAAATATTTACATGTAAATATCGATTGCTTATATAAAACTACTTTATGCATTACTTTATTCTATTGCAAATTCATGCAGCACAGCCATGGTCAAACCACCTCTTCCAACTGATTATATTGTGCTTAGCAGTGCCGGGGCGGGTACAGCCGATCCGAGCTCGGCGCGGCTGTAATCGCCATGGCAGAATAATGCATGAGTCGCACTCTGTAATACAGTGACTATAAAAATGATTTTATGTTAAAATGTTTCATGCATTTAAGAAACGTCTTTTATTCATTTTCAGTAAAACATTAGCCAACTGGAATTGAAGATCTGTACAATTCATTAAAAATACCATTTTATCCAAGGAGTCATAATATTTAAAAGTCTCATTGATTATCTGCGCAGACTGAAACAAGTTGTATCGCAAATCACTGTAAAAGTCACAATCAACCAGAAAATGAGTTTCGTCCTCGACTGAGTTTGAGTTACAATATTTACAAACTCGCTCATGTACGGGAGTTTTAGGTCGGGTATATCTGCCAGTTTCAATAGCTAATGGTAAATTGCAGCTACGAAACTTGGCAAGCACACGTCTATGGCCCCTGCTCATATTGAATTGTACATAATATTCTGTTCTCAGAACATATTTGTAACATCTGTAGGTTCTAAGTTTATTTCCGTTTTCCGCATTACCTTCACTCATTAATTTTTGATACCACTTATCACTGTCTATTTCATTCAAAATATCTCGAGCAGCAGTAACACAGGATGCTTTATTCGGGCTTTCAGTCAACATTAAATCACCTAAATTATGTGTATCAATAAAATTCAGCATTTTCCGTTCCCATGATCTACCTTTAAGAAGAGACCATTCGTGGACCCGTCGTATTATTCTGTGCTCCGGCGTACTACGTAGCCTGCACCACATACGAACCGTTTCAACTTTCTGTTTAACTTCACAAGAACTCCATCCCATATCACCCCTTGAAGACACGTTAGAACAATGCTTAGTAACGCCAAGGAAATATCTACATGCTTTATTAAATACTGTCTCTATTTCAGTAAACTTGGTTTGGCCCCATATACCGGAGCAAAAGAACAATACAGGTTCCACTATGGTCTCTACCAGTTTGGTATAAACGCTTATATTCATACCACCAGCGCTCAAAAATTTTGAGTATATAGCTCCCAACGCTCTACTAGCCGACTTTGCTATCTCTCGTATTGAGAATTTCAGGTCTAAGAACTCATTCATCCAGAAGCCAAGATACTTATAACTGCTAGTCACATCAATTTTCTTATTGCCGCACTTAAAACTGTTTTCTGTCCCATTCTTAGCTTTAGGCCTGAAATGCAGGATTTTGGTCTTATTCTCATTTATCACAATACGCCATTTATTGCACCAGTCATTTAACTTATCTAACATCTTTTGCATGCCCTCCTCAGTCTCTGATAGGATAGCAATATCGTCAGCATAAAATAGCACAGATAACTGCAATGTCTCTTCAAGCGTCACACCACACCTCATATCATCTAACTCTTTTGCTAAGTCATTCATATAAATAGAAAACAAAGTCGGTGAGATCACACAACCCTGCTTTACACCCTGTGTTACACTAAACCAGTCTGTGCCTAAATTATTAACTCTGACAGAACAAGACAGATTCTCGTATAAAGACTGTACAGCATTAAGAAATTTACCCTTAATACCAATACTCATAAGTTTATACCATAGGCAATTTCTATTAACTGTATCGAATGCCTTTTTGGCATCCACAAAACACACAAATGTGTCCTTATTTTCTGACTTCCTATTGTTTATTACAGTATAGAGCGTATATATATGGTCAAGACAACTCCTACTCTTTCTAAATAAAACTACTCTTGCAGAGGCTGGTTACGACAATCTATCTTACATCAATTAGTGACAACATTGTGCAAATTTACATTTTCTGAATAGGCGAAAGTCTACCATTTATAAGATATAAACAGCCATCAATAATATAGTATGCTAACAATGCCAAATAATTGTGTTAAAAGGTCGGCCTATGATATTTGACATTTTGTCACTTTACTCCAGACACTCATCATTTAGGTACGAAAATTTAAAATGGAGTCATTTAATATTTCGGACATTGTTCGTTCCAAAAATAGAACTGCATTTCTGTCAAGTATTTTCTGTTTTTTGTTTTGTGCTTTGTTTCCAAAGGGGTCTTTTGTCATATTATTTTGCAATTATGTACAAATACTGTACAATATTCTCAGCATACAAACAAGTATTTGGCAGGGTAAATACAAATGTAAAAATAAAAGGCAATTTTTTATTAGTTTAACAACACTTTAATATGAACAGACCAATAAATACATCACGAAAACATACCTACATGTATATAATTTTGATTCCCCCCCCCTTAAACCCCACTTTTATATAGTAAAATTGGGGCTAAGGGGGTATACAGTATTTTTCTTATTTCTGCTCAAAACATAGATTGTGGGTACTCGTTAGAACCGCCTCGCCTCAGCGCCAGAAAACGTACCTTCTGACGTGCCTCAAATCAGCCTGCGCATAGGCGTTTTCTGCCCAGAGTCTTCCTTGTCCGCATGAGGAAACTTTGTATTCATAGCTATTCGGTATGCGCCCAGTGAAGATTCTGATCAGACTGCTCGAATGCGCAGGATGATCTGAATCTTCGCAGAGTGCACATATCCGATCCTTTGATTTCAGACGTTACGCTGATTTCATTCATGTTTAAAGGCTCCCTACTTCTCAAAAATAGACATTTTTTTTTATCCAAGAACGGTTTAATACATTGATATTTAATATTGATACGATCATAAAATGTGGCATCTGGCAGCCTGTAAAATTTCAGGCTGTCCCTCGTTTTTGAACTGGCTTAAAAATGAAATGGATTTATCGTATCATTGAATTAATGCTGACAACATTAATTCAGAGATACGATAAAAAAATCATTTCATTTCAGGAATGAGAGACTAACTGATGTTTTATAGGCTGTCAGGTGCCACATTTTATGATTGTGTTTATACCATATTTCAATTTATTAAATATTCCTGGTATAATAAAAGGTCTATTATTGGGGGGTATGGAGCCTTTAAATGCAAATTAATTACATAGCTTTTACCATATAATCTTCACTGGCATCGGCTTTGTAGACTGGAATAACACAATCTGCGCCGCCATCTTGATTTTGGAAACGAGGCAATTCATCGTCTTCATCCCATATTGTCATGTTGATTGCAATTCTTTCTTTAACGATCTGTAAATGAAGAGCAACAAGGCAAAATATGTAACTGTAGATAAAAGGAGTATAGATAAAAATATTCTTATTTCTTTATGAAAACATTCGTTTTGAGTACTCATTAGAGGCACTTCTAATGAACACCCACAACTGGAGTTTACGTGGAGTGATAAGAAAAAAGTATTAGAAAAAACAACAACAACATACTATCATATTATATAGTGCTATGCAGTACACTAACAACTAACAAAATTGCTATGATATAGAACACGTCTGTATACGTATGCATCTTATTTTTAGATAGACCTATTTGTTAACTCTTTCACTGCCATAGGCGATGATAACAGGCTTTTGCAAACAGCGTAGATACAGATGAGACGGCTCATAATGAGCCGTCTCACCTGAATCTACGCTGTTTGACATTCTGTCTTGCAACTTTACATATAAACTTATTTCTACTTGTTACTTTGTTGCTCAGATTGTGTTTGAAAAACAAAGCAGACGACAAATGTCGTCTGAAATTTGGCACCGAAAGAGTTAAGGAGAATGAATACTTTTTCAGAAAGGTAACACTATAAAATGTTTGCCTCCCTTTTTGGAGTAAATCCTATCCCTTTAAAAGAGACATATTGTCAGAAAGGCGTTGATGTGCAGGAAAGCAAACAAGAAGTCACAAATGCCACAACTGTTGTCTCCCTTGAACATAAAGACAGCAAATCTACCATCTCAGCGGGTAGACATCGTTGAAACAACGTTGAATCGACGTTGTTTCATATAACGTTGAATCAACGTCGGGCCAATGTTGATTCAACGTCAAGACGTTAAATCAACGTTGAATCGACGTTTTCAACGCTATATGCGCCAAGACGTTGCATCAACGTTGAATCGATGTTGTTTCAACGTTGAGTGCCTGCTAGGCTTGCATATCTAGTCCCCTAGACATGGCGGAAATGTATTTATTACTCAAAACGTTATGGTAAAAAGAACAAGAAAATATTAGTTGTGGAAACTAACATTTTCAGGCAAACTGGAATTCGATGAAATTCGCATCTGATTACTCCGTTACTTAGATGAAGTAGAAGGCCTATACTTTTCGCCTATAGTTCTCCTGCAAAACATTTATCGGGGGTCTTCTATATTTAAAAAAACTTACCTCAAAAATGAATTTTAAAAGGATAAAAATAATCGACCTTTGTTAGGGTTAATCAAAACTAATAGAAATTGAATAGATTTTATAACTTGTATGCTATTTCTTCAAACAAATAAGCCTGAACGCCTGAATGACAACAGAATAAAATAAGAGTTAGAAATATCAAAAACAGTTACCGCATTCTTGAAGCTCTCTGTACATTCAATTTCTATCTGTATGTCTTTCACAGGAACAGTCTTTCCCTGAAATTGTTATCACTCACTCGTACATGTATTGTGTTATAAGGGGAGTTATATGCCCCTTCAGGTCAATGTGGTGACACACTGTTACACCTATCGTACATACTGGTGGAAGAATGTCATTTCATCACGAAAACATGCCTATATAATGTTGACCCTCTTAAACCCCAGTTTTATATAGTAAAACTAGGGTTTAGAGGTGTATACATTATTTTTCTTTTTCTGCTAAAAAACATAGATTGTGCGTACGCGTTAGAACCGCCTCGTCGCCTCGTACCCACAATATATGTTTTGAGCAGAAATATGAAATTATCAGGGTTTTCTATCTGATAATTTTCTTTTTTTTTTTTTTTTTGGTGGTAAAATTTTCAGTATATTTGAATAGGCACGTTTTCGTAATGTGGTGTTCGTGTATCACAATAGTCAGTTATTACTGAGATTCATATCAAAGAAAGGTGCGCCTATTATTTTACCGATTTATCCTAAATCTTCAGACATCGTAACTCTTTACAATACTTCTCCTAAAATTTGAACAGGCCCTTTTTACTACCTCTTGTTTTTACTGCATGTTGATATGTCTAAAATTACTGGATGACAGGCAAATAGTGTCGAACCTACCTGATCAAATCACGTTCTGTAGTGTCTGATATGTGTTTTCTCTGACTGCTCAAACCTGCTGCCTGAATAGATTAGGTAAACATGATGTCGGACCTGTGTTGTAACGATATTGCCGAATCTCGTTGCTAAACAAACATCACAGACTAACTGAAACCAATGGAACCAGTGGTTTTTTGTTACTTCATGTAACCCAAAAACTGAGACACCTTGGATTCTTACATACCTAAATTTGAACAAGTCAATTTGATTATGTTAATGTGTCCATAACTGCTAAATAAGTGGCAAACAGTATATACCCTGGTCGAGGAATGCATTTTGTTGCATGTGATCTGTAGTGGGTAAAGACTGTGATCACTGTTTATTTAGGCCTGTCTGTCCGAATACTTAGAGCAAACACGGTAAGTCGAATGTGCCTTGTAGCTATATTGCTGTGTCTCGCTACTGACGTAGCAAACATTACAGTCTAGCTTAAATCAGTAAACATCAGTGGTTTCTTACTTTCTTTTTATGGCTTTATTTTTAACTTTAATCTTTATTTTGTCTATAGGGAACATTTTGACTTACGGTCAAGTGATAAAGTTGCTCAACGTCAACAAATTTCAGCAACGTCAATGTGAACTCCAGGTCAGAAACATGCACACCAAAATATCCCTTCATTAGATGTGTCAACTGCACTGGCTCTGTTACTTCTACCTCAAACGTCACATTGTGAGATGAAGAAACCGTGGGCATTGATGCCAGGACTGTACCTAAATAAAATACCATTAGTGTATTCAATGTCGCTAATTTCAAATAGGTCCATCTGATTTGTTTTGCTATGTGGTTATTTACATCAGTGTGCTTGCTAATTTCAAATAGGCACAGCTAGTTTAGTTTTGCTATGTGGTTATACACATGGGTACGCTTGCTTGTTTCCAACATACTCATCTGGTTTGGTTTTGATATATGGTATGTGGTTGGTTATGTGGTTATATACACCAGTGCGCTCTCTGGCTAATTTTCAACACACCCATCTGGTTTGTTTTTGATATATGGTATGTGGTTATGTGGTTATTTATACCAGTACACTCTCTGGCTAATTTTCAACATACCCATCTGGTTTGGTTTTGATATATAGTATGTGGTTGGTTATGTGGTTATATACACCAGTGCGCTCTCTGGCTAATTTTCAACACACCCATCTGGTTTGGTTTTGATATATGGTATGTGGTTATGTGGTTATTTACACCAGTACGCTCTCTGGCTAATTTTCAACACACCCATCTGGTTTGGTTTTGTTACGCGTTTTTTACATTAGTGCGTTCCCGTATTGGTTTGTTTTAGCTCTGTTGGTATTTGTTCCCACCTTTTCGAAGAAAGCGAGGGGACATTGTGCTATGCTCCCCATACAACCTCGTAGTTTTCCTACCATTCTAAGGCGGTTCTTCTGTTGCAGCTCTTCTTTGTTTGTGCGTCTATGGTTTCATATGTACAGTTTGTGTTATCCTTATTTGCTCCTCATCTCCCCTTCGTTTGGTGCCTCAGGGGCTGTTCTTCGTGACTGTGACATTCTGGGGTATTTATTTTCCATGGTTCGTAGTGCGTTGCGCGTGATTCCGCCCACTTTGACTAATTCCGTAAATCCTTCTTTTCAGGCACAGGTACTGTCAACTGTATAGCTAGTGGGTACATTGTGTCCGCAGCTCCTCCTACAGTTTTATGCCGCTGGTTTTGAAACAGTACAGGTAATTCTGTCATTCTCTAAAGATGTGCATTTGAATATAATCCTCAGATTAATGTTTATTACTTTTTCTTAGACTTGTTTTTTTCATTCTTCCGCAATTTTACTTAGTCATTTTTCTAGGTCCAATATTTCAAACTGTATACATACTAAGTAGCTTTGGAGGATTTCTAAAAGGCGAGGGACATAAATTCCCTGAATTAGCTTGTTCTGTCAGTGTGCACTCTACATAGAGAGCGCATTGGTTTGGTTTTGCTCTGTGATTATTTACATCAGTGTGCTTTCAACATAGAGGGAGCATTGGTTGGTTTAGTTTGCTCTGTGGTTATTTACATCAGTATGCTCTCTCTATATAGATAGTACATTCGACTGGTTTCGCTCTGTGGTTATTCACATGTATACTCTCTACATAGAAAGCGCATTGGATTGGTTTTGCTCTGCGGTTATTTATATCAATATGCTCTCTACATAGAGAACGGATTGGTTTGGTTTTCTTCTGTTTTTTTTTTTTTTTTTTTTTTTTTTTTTTTTTTTTTTACATCAGCGTGCTCTCCACATGGAGAGCGCATTGGTTTGGTTTCACTCTGTGATTATTCACGTCAATGTGCTCTCTACATAATTGTTTTATTATGTGATTATTTGCATCAGTGTGCGTTCTACATATAAAATGTATTGGTTTGTATTGCTCTGTGGTTATTTACATCAGTATGCTCTCTACATACAAAGCGCATTGGTTTGGTTTTGCTCTGCGGTTATTAACATCAGTGTGCACTCTACATAGAGAATGCATCCTTGATTTTGCTCTGTGGTTCTTTACATCAGCGTGCTTTCTACATAGCGAGTGTATTTACCCTAAGTAGTGGAACAGTCACTCACTGTAGAAGAAAATAGTCTGATCGGTGCTTACATTGTTAGCTATTATAAAAATCATCCAGCAATTCTTAGACACGTCAAAAGAGGATCAAATGGACCATAGCAAACAATATAACCTTGTACGGTGACCCTAGGTTTCGAATCACCGCACAAAGTTATATGTTTTCTATGGACAAGTCTGGTAAGCAGTTTCCAGGACCCAATATTTACGGTTAACACGGTGAATTAAGAAATTTCATGTAACCTACCTACTGCATCAGATTCTTCCATTTCAATATATTTTGGAAAATAGGAATCCATATTCGTACAGATTATTCCAGTTGCAGGCGTTGATCCAGCAACGGCCTCTTTAGAAGCACTTGGAACTGACGTGGAAGAAACGCTATTAGTTGACGGTGGTGTCACAACAGTAGTAAAGCCGCTTGTGGGAAACGACATTGTTTCTACTGCAGATGTTTTGAACACATTTGAAAATTCCATGTGCACTGTGTTAGGAACTGAATGAACACTAAAACCCATCGGGTAAGAAACTGGCGACACTATCGATGACTGAACATTGTTATGGAATAGTGAGACGAAAGAACCAACAACAGGGTTAGTTGTTAACCTAAGGTTAGACTTAACTGAGTTCCACGTCGAAATCTTCGAGAATTGGTCTTGACCACTAGGTGTAAGAGACCGATAGCTTGAATGTATTGGCGTATGTAACACTGTTGTTGGTGATGGGTTTATCAATGCTGCCTGAAATGATAGAGAATTCTTTTGCGAATCTATCTGTGCCGTATCAATACTCGATCCAGAAATACTTGTTGACGTCATAATAGAATAACTTATATGCAAAGAAGTCGGCTGGCTTTGAAAATGTAACGCATAGAATTTATCCGAATTAAACATATTCCCTCCTGTGTTACTCAAAATAGATTTTGTCGACAATACGTAGGTGGGTAAAGACTTTCCAAAACTACTCTCTGATAATGAATTAACCGTAAAAGGACTTGACACTGCATCACTAGTAAGAACCGAGGTTCTGTCAAAAATATATGACGGTTCTATATGTGACCCTAATAAAGGCACAGACGAATGATCAAGTGATTGTATAATTTCCATAATTGGTTTGTTATTAGAATTAAGCCCAGAGGCATTATTGCTAGCAGTATTGTAAGCAAATTTTGGTATGACATATGGTAAAGAAGTTTCTGACATTACTATTTTATTACTTCTGTATTTGCTGGTTTGTGATGGTTGTGTATTTATAACAGTTCGCTCCGATGTCGTCAAAGACAGATATGTTTTATTTTCGGATATACTCTCTGTCTGGGTGGTTCTCGTACTGACATTAAACGAATTATACCAAACTGAATTGCTTAACACCTTTGTTGGATTCAGTGCAAGTAGCTTAGATTTCAATGACGTTCTTGACATAACAGAGATCGTATCCTCCACTGAACGGTATGAGGCTGAAGGGTTTCTATAAGTCCCACTTCCATAGTTATTCCAATTTTTATAATTACACTCATGATATAAGGTTTTAGAAGGTTTGTGAAAGTGACTGAAAACTCCTGTAGATATTACCGATGATCTATTGAGCGAATATTTCGCATTCTGTGATGACATCACAGGAATACTAGTAAAATTTACATCACTACTGCTTCCGGTTGTCAATTTATATCGGTCTCCTTCATTTCGTTTGACTTCAAAATGTGCGGTTTTGGAAGGTTCTAGTGGTGACCCAGAAACTGTAATAGAAAATAACAGGCTTTTACAATAAGCTTAGTCTAAACTTACCACACAATGTTTAAAATTAAAAACAGCGAAGGTCTCAAGCTTTCTGGACCAGACTAGCTAGTTTCAGCCAAGGTCTCATAACTGACACTCAAATGATTTTTAAAACTCTCGGAAAGGGTTCAATGATCACAAAGAATTAGAAAATTTAAACCACACTATAGTGAAGTATGGGGAAACGTTTACGGCACATACACCAGCTGTAGTGAAGGTAAATAGTTTCTAAAAGGAATGACACGTGTCAAAAATGAAAATCATCAGGAAAACATGCCTATATAATTTTGGCCCCCTTACACTCCACTTTTATATAGTAAAACTGGGGTTTACAAGGGTATACTGTACATTATTTTTCTTATTTCTGCTCGAAAACATAGATTGTGGGTACTCGTTAGAACCGCCTCGCCGGGGCGGTTCTAACGAGTATCCACAATCTATGTTCTGAGCATAAATATAAAAAATATCAGAGTTTTTTATCTGAAAATTTTCAGTTTTTGGGGGTGAAATTTTCTATATATTTGGATAGGCGTGTTTTCGTAATGACTCACAAAACTGAAAAAAGAGGGTTATACATTTTCTGGGGCCAGACTAGATAGTTTCGGTCAATCAGCTAACTATTTCTAGTTATAAAATTAATAGAAAACATTTTAACGATTAACCTACTGAATTCAAATATCAGTAAACAACGTTTGCAAGTATTTTTTTTATATTCTTTTCTTGTAAATGGAGCATGAAATTCTATTCAAATGGTCTTCCATCAAGATAATGTGAATGAAATGCCAAGCCCTGATTTCTAGAAAACAAATCACTCATTCATCGTCTGCCAAGGTTGCAAACAACCAACAATATTCTAAAGGTAAAAATAGCTCTCTGTTAATAGTAGAATTCAGAATGTTATAGTTAACCCTTAAAGTCAGTTTTGTAGCAGACGGACATTCTATTTCTTTTTATTTTTCAGAGGAAATAAGTATTGACATTTCATGTAAATCGTCTGCCAAACAGACTATTCACATGAAATGTCAAGACTTATTATCTTTGAAAAACAAAACAAAATCAAAATGCCATCTGCTGCAGCTGTGATTGGCGCTTTATGGGTTAATATTGCTGCTTAGAGATAAAATAGATAACTTCCAATGACAAAAACAATTTCGACTTACCGGACATAAAATATATAACGTAAGCTATAACACGCATGCTTTGATGTTCAATATGCATCTTGCCTGGATCAGATCCTTCCCGTTTCCTGTTTGTTTCCACAATAGTGCGTAATATAAGTACAGCCATTATTTTTTCTGTATCTTTGATTGGGTTATTCAGGGTCGTCTGGGACAGTTTAAGACTTTGCATGCTGGGTAAAAAATTCAGCAGACAATATTTTGTAATATTGTTTTTATTTTTTCTAGAAAACAGGATTTGACATTTCGTGCAAATTGTCTCTTTAGGAGACAATTTGCACGAAATGTTAAATCCTATTTTATAGGGAAAATTAGAAAAACATCGCCACTTTGTCCTCTGCTGAATTTTCCCATAGCATGGTAAGATTAAAACTGGCTTAACTTTAAGTAAATACTAAGTAAGAATTGGCCAACAGATACATTTATTTCAAAAGTCAATCATTATCAAGATTATTAGAATGAATGGTTTAAACATTTCATTGCACTGATTAATAGTTTGGGTAAAAGGGATACATTTATAGCAGAAGAAAATTTGCTATGCCGGTACAGGGATTTCTTTTCATAGGGAGCATGGGGCTGGAAGAAGGCTGGAATGAGGGCTTTCAAAGGAAAGATTTTGATCCCAAGAGGAAGCAAATTCGTAACTTTAACAGTAGGTCCTTTGAGAAAATGATAACAAATTACCTTGCAGATGCATATCCGTTCACTTCAACCCATTTATGCCTAATGGATTCATCTTCCATAACCCTTTGGACCTGTCCATTTCCAATAGAAAGTGTGTCTGGTTAGTTTTTATCATTACCATGTTTATAGAAATTCCTGTAGTTAATGCAAACAGTGTAGACCCTGATCAGACGCTGCGATCTACGGCGTCTGATTAGGGACTACACTGTATGTCAATGTACCTTTTATGGGACGCTAGGCATAAATGGGTTAAATTTGCGACAGTAAGAGGTGACGCACTTTACTATAATGCGAGAAGCAGCCGTTTTTTTTAATTATCTCCCATGGCGGGTATAGCGGAAGTAGCCAAATATAATCTAGGTGCTTTTTATTGGAATCCTTTGTTTTTTAGGATGAGCTATTATGATCACTCTCCGTCCGTCGTCCGTCCAGCCACACCTTTGAACGACTTCTCTGAAGCCCGTGGGCCAATTTTCCTCAAATTTTACATGAAAAATTCTGTTAATAGGGGATGAAACATTTGTACAAATGGTCACGGTCCGTTAATCAAAATGGCTGCCATGACCCATAATGGTAAAAAC
The DNA here is from genome assembly GCA_964016985.1 of Anodontia alba. NCBI lineage: Eukaryota > Metazoa > Mollusca > Bivalvia > Lucinida > Lucinidae > Anodontia > Anodontia alba. Next base: position 121,343,045 of record OZ024822.1, on the reverse strand, counting down.
ACTTAAAAATCTTCTTCTCCAGAACCAAAAAAAGCTTCTGAGCTGAATCTTAGTATATAGCATCGGGGACTCAAGGTCTACAAAATTTGTTCAAATGATGACTCTAGGTTGACAGTTGATTGTTTTTACGGCAAGGTCAAATCTACGTCCCCATGCATTTGTATAGGGAAAATATTGTAAATTCAGTTTCTCGAAATGTATTAAAGACCAGTGGCTAAAACTTGCAATGTATTCTCAAAGTAGCAAACCTTTTTAGTTACAATCAAAATTTTGTTTCCCGGGGTTAGCTGCTCTTGCCCCTGGACTATATACAATCTGGTAATCTTTAAACATCTTCTCTGAATCAGCCGGACCAATTTTCTGAAAATTTCACATAGGGCCTTCTGTAGAAGGGGTATTATCAATTTCTTCAAAACGGTTATGCATCATTAAACAAGATGGCTACCATGCCCATATATGGTAAAAAAAACCCACTTAAAATCTTCTTCTCCAGAACCAGGAAAACTTCAAGGCTGAATCTAAGTATATAGCATCGAGGACTCAAGTTGCACCAAATTTGTTTATATGATGACCCTAGGTTGACATTTGACTTTTTCACGGGAAGGTCCAATTTGCTTCCCTATGCATTGGTACGGGGAAATTATTGAAAATTCAAACTGTATCTAACACTTATGGCTGTAACTTACAATGTATGATCAAAGTAGCAAACCCTTTTAGTTACAAACAAAACTTTCCCTTGGGGTTATCTGCCCTTGTCCATATTCTTTATACATGTATAAATTCTGGTAATCTTTAAACGTCTTGGTATGACTGAATCTTGGTATATAGCATTGCGGACTCAAGATCTACCAAGTTTGTTCAGATGATGATCCTAGGATGACTTTCGACCTTTTTATGAAAAAGTAAAATTTGCGTCCCCATACAAACTTTTGAAAATCATTTTCTAAAAATGTATTAAAGACTAAGGGCTGAAACTTGCATTGTATGTTTAAAGTAGTAACACTTTTTAGTTACAATCAAACCTTTTATCCCCCAGGGGTATCTTCCCTTGCCCCTAGGCTTTGTACATGTATAAAATCTTTTAAATCTCTAAATGTCTTCTTCTCTGAAAATGCCAACTTTCAACAGATTTCACATGGGAGCTTCTGTGGAAGTGGTACTAACAATTTGATTAAACGGTTTTGCACTATTGAACAAGATGGCTGCCATGCCCATATATGGTAGAACACTTCAAAACCTCCTTCTCCAGAACCAAGAAAGCTTTGAGACAGAATCTTGGTATATAGTATCGGGGACGCAAGGTCTACCAAGTTTGTTCAATTGATGATCCTAAGATGATCTTTGACCTTTTCACCGCACTGTCAAATTTCTCTCCTAATTGCTGTTGCAATACTGGAAGAATGTTGCATGGCAACTGCAGATACATGTATACAATGGCTGTTTTATCTCAGGTGAGCGAATTATGGCTCATGGGCCTCTTGTTTTTTTGGTTTTTTTTTTGTTTTTTTTTTTTGTTCTATTTTTATCACACCTCTTAAGGAAAATTTACCTGATTTATAACTTTAATTTTTTCCATACCTACATGCAACATTTATTAGCATTATATATTCTATTGTACAGAAAAAGTATTTTTTTTTTTTTTTTTTTTTTTTTTTTTTTTTTTTGATGTTCTGGAAGCTTTATTTTATTGGCATATGACCAAATTTAATTAAAATTTCACAAGGAAACGGATACCATATTTAATGAAGATGAATATGATAAAAGCAGAGGACCTAGTTGTTCACAAAGAGTGCTCAAGGGTGTTAAACAACTGCTATCTCCAATTGCGAGGAACCAAACACAACTTCTGGTTAGGGTGCTACCAGTAAAACAGGAGATGTTTTCAGTGTTCAGTAGCGAGGTCTGGTGTCATCCTATGACACCAGGGCCCAGTTGTTCAAAGCGTCGTTAGCTTAACGAGCTCGTTAAGGGTCATTTCGTTAACTGTTTTAGTGGGTTCAATACGCAATATTCTGATATTTTTTTGCTGAAAAAATGTGAGTAGCTTTTGCACTGCAAAAGCTACTCACATTTTTTCAGCAAAAAATTTCTGCCTATTTGCGTATCACTTGATGTAAATTTTAACGAATCGTTAACTAACGGCATCGTTAGCTTTGAACAACTGGGCCCAGACCTCGCTACTGAACACTGAAAATACCCATTTCACATTTCAGCTGTCTGACTGATGACTTTTTGTCACCGGTTCTGCTCTTCATTGTCTTATTGTCCCTCTCGTTAGTCGAAGGGTATTATTAAAATGGGTTCGCCCGTCCGTCCGTAGACACAATGAGATGGGTAGCTTGTGGACGCAACTCCTCTTACAGCTTTTAACCGATCTGTTTGAAACTTTGCAGGTGTTTTTGTCATGGTCTGAAGATGTGCACCACTTTTTCGATTTTTTTTTTCAGATCAGATTACTATTAGAAAAGTTACCTTGTGGGCGCATTGATTATTTTGAAACTATGCATACTTGTTCTACATGGTCTGTAGATGTGCATGTTGTTTTAGGGTTATCCTCCCGTTATTTTCTATCAACTTTTTCGACTAAATTTTTCCAGAATAGATAACTTGTGGGCGCAACTTCTCCTAGAGTTTCCCACCGAGGTGCGTGTGGTTTTGGGGTTATCGTCCCTTTTTTATCAACTGTTTCTACGTTTTCGTCTTAGTTTTTTTTCCAGGTTCGATTAGTATTAATATCATAATAGATACCTTGTGGGCGCAACTCCTCCTAGACTTTTCCACCGATAATTTTGAAACTATGCATACTTGTTCTACATAGTCTGAAGGTGTGCATGTGGTTTTGGGGTGATCCTCCTATTATTTTTTTTATCAACTTTTTCCACTTCTTCAACTATTTCCACTTTTTCGACTTCGAGTTTTTTCCAGGTTTGATTAGTATTACGTAGAATAGATATCTTGTGGACGCAACTCCACTGATTGTTTGGAAACTATGCATACTTGTTCTACATGGTCTGTAGATGTGCATGGCTTTGGGGTTATCCTGCCATTATATTTTTTCAACTTTTTGCCTTTTTTTTTCAACTTAATTTTTTTAGTTGTGACACGATGACATGGGTAACTTGTGGGCGCAACACCTCTTACAGTTTTATACGTAACTTTTTGAAACTTTGCAAGTGTTTTTATCATGGTCTGACGATGTGCAGGTGCTTTTGGGGTTATCCTCCTATTAATTCTTATTAACTTTTTCCCACTTTTTCGAAGTTTACAGGTCCCGATTAGTATCAGAATACGAGTAGATACGTTGTGGGTGCAACTCATCCTACAGTTTTCCATCCATCATTTTTAAACTATGCACACTTGTTCTACATGGTCTGAAGATGTGCGTGTGGTTTTAGGGGAATCCTCCTATTTTTTTATCAACCTTTTTCACTTTTTGACTTTTCCAGGTCCAATTAGTATTGGAATAGATACATTGTGGGCGCAACTCCTCCTAGAATTTTCTACCAATCATTTTGAAACTATGCATATTTGTCCAACATGGTCTGAAGATGTGCGTGTGGTTTTGGGGTTATCCTCCTATCATACGGATTTAAAAGTCACAGCCCTTTACAAAGCCATGACGTCGGGGGACGCTTGCCCGCAACGGGCTTTTATTAACTGTTGTAATTCTAGCTACAAAATGCTAGCTACAATTGAAATATAATTGAAACAGTTTTTCTCTTGAAAGGTCTCTTTTTTCAGTTTTTGTTATCTCAAACTCAGATGAACAAGAATGTTTAGTCTGAGGTAACAGTAGTTAAGCCTTGTCCTACTGAACCCGGATATGTCCTGCCTTTGCAAACAGTGTAGATCCAGATCAGTTGGCTTCTGGATCTTGATCTGTACTGTTTGTCATTAAGTATGTGAATTTATATCAACAACCTAGATCAAGTAATCAGAGTGGCATCGCAATTTATTCAGCATGACAAGAGCTAAAACTATCAGGTGTTAAAATGAAAGGAATACTTAGAAAACTAAGCCAATACTGCCTTTTATTTAATTTGAATTAAGCAGAATAGTTTGTGTTTGTGAGATAACGAGAATTAATTGTAGTTGAATACAGTCTCATCAATCTTGTACTTGCTAGTTATGGTTTCTTAAGACGAACAGTATGTGAACAGTAAAATTCAAGATCAGCCTGCGCCCCATACAATCTGATCAGGACCTTCGATTACTGTACGCTAATCACTGGATTACTGGATTAAATGTAACCATGTCCAATTTAGTGCACCAGATGTGCGCATTGTCTTCATTTGTCTTCGTCAGTACCACAAAGCCTTAACCCTTAAAGCGCCAAGCAAAATTTGTAGCAGACAACTATTTTGAATTTTCTATTTATTATTATTCATTTTGCAGAGAAAATAAGCCTTGACATTTCATGTGAATCATCTGCTTCACATGAAATGTCAAGATTTTATTCTCCGAAAACACAAAACTATAATTGTTTTCTACTGCAGTTGTGATTGACTCTTTAAGTGTTTAAAAGATGAAAGTACAATGTTGCAATGTGCAGATATTGGCAAGCACTGCACATCTATCAATTGCCATGATCCGCGAAATGGTACGGATCGGCCACCATATATTAGTCATGATTCTTACTAATGCGCAGTATCATGTGAGTCGCTACGTCAGAAAACGTACCAGTGAAGATTCAGATTAGACTGCTCATTCCCAGTAAGCATTCTATATAAATCTATAGCGGGCCGTTATCGGCCCGTCAGGGTAGCTGACGGGCCGATAACGGCCCGCTGAAGATTTATAAAGATTGCTAGCTGTGTTCGTGGAGTCTGACCAGAATTTTTCACTAGGTGCATTTGGATAGTCAAGGTTGCAGTTTCTTCATGCGGACAATGAAGACTGATCAGACTGCGCAGATGCACAGGCTGATTTGAGTCTTCGTAGGGAGATGGTACGTTTTCTCACGTTGCGGCTCATTTCATGATAGCGAGTCGGTACAAGCTCTCGTATCATAAAAACAATATAAAACATGTAATGTTGACAATAGACATCCAACCTTAAAGGGAAACAAGTATTAGCTTTCACACATACAAAAAAGAACTTTGTCTACGCTTAGAGCACCCTTTATGTGCAAAGCAAAGACCAAGCCTTTTGTGAAAGTTAATACTTGGTTATAAAATTACGTTGAGCAGTCCATGGAAAATAGCATTGGACTGATCCATGATCTTTCATGAAGTGTTCTCGGAGCAACGGCAGCCATTAAGATTAATTGTCTACGCCCGTGGGAGTTGACAATAATTCTGTATCTTTCGAAAGCCTTTAAGGGAAATAATTCTGTATATCCAGAAGAAAGGACATAGGTTGTTCACAGTGTCCTTAGCGTGCACTATTGTCGCGCAAAATTGATTACTAGGTTTTATTGGCCGGTCACAGAGGCCCTCTGTTATCAATAGTATCTATGAAAAAATATGCTTGAAACTTAGCAGAGATGTTAAGATTGTCTACGTCCGTGGGAGTGGACAATAATTCTGTACTTTTCGAAAACCTTTAAGGGAAATATTTCTGTATAGCCAGAAGAAAGGACATAAGTTGTTCACAGTGTCCTTAGCCACTTTTGTCGCGGAAATTGATAACTAGTTGGCCGGTCACAGAGGGTCTCTGTTATCAATAGTATCTATGAAAAAATATGCTTGAAACTTAGCAGAGATATGAGCTGATAATACGACAGAATGCATGCCGTTTGTGTGCGCTTAGGCAGAGGTAAAACAAACTACACGGGTGAATCCAGAGGTTTTTGGTAGGGTTTAGTCGAACCCCTCTTTGACTAAAATTTCATTTTCATGGGAAATTTTGGTACTGTACTTACCCAGAATATTCGCACACCTAACTCCTTAGCTTTTATTTCTAATAAAATTCACAAGTCCATGTTACTACTTGTGAATGTATCTAAAATGCAATGATGAGTGGCAAACAGTATACGTAGGCCCTGATCAGACGCCGCAATCTGATCTGGGCCTATACTGTTTGCCTTGACCTATCTTTCCAAACAGATAATTACGGTAGTTTGATCAAATGGAACCCCACAGAAATTTTGAACCTCGCATTAAATCATCCTGGATCCGCCATTGAACACCTAAAACATTCAGATTAGTCAGCTGGGGACATGTTGGAAAACCTAGCTTGGAACCCTTTCGTCTAACAAACCGTTTTAAAATAACGCTGTGTGCGTACCAGCAGAAGTAGGGTTTGGTACACGAGAGAATCCACACTTGTATTGTTTTCTCTTGGCATGTTAAAAAGTGTAGGTTGAATCGAAATACAGTCAACCTTCTTTATACCGATACTCGATACAGTGACAAAATATAACGATAATTTGACTGGCACGAAATTGTCGCTAAAGACGTGACAGTTAATCAGAAATTATGCAAAAGTATTGTAGATCTATTTGACACTTCAAGAAAAATATGCTGTGGTAATTCTTATATCAAAAACATATGTTCTGTGAGAAATAAGAATAAAACAAGACCTTTCTCACATACCATTCTGCTCATTAAGGACTCTTTACAACAGCAAATTCATTTTAATTGCAACATCCTTCGGAACAAATGTTATCGTTGTAATGAAGGTTCACAGTAATCGTCAACTTGTTCCATTAATGTTTTTATAGTCCTACTGCATCTGCTTTTTTCGTATCATCACGAAAACACGCCTATATAATTTTGACCCCCTTCAACCCCACTTTTATGTAGTATAACTGGGGTTTACAGGGGTATATATTATTTTTCTTATTTCTGCTCACAAACATAGATTGTGGTACTCGCTAGAACCGCCTCATCGAAGCGGTTCTAACGAGTACTCACAATCTATGTTTTGAGCAGAAATATGAAAAATATCAGAATTTTTTATCTGAACATTTTCATTATTTTGTGGTAACATTTTCAGTATATTTGAATAGGCGTGTTTTCGTAATGTACTCGTAAAGTCTGAGAAGGCTTACTTAATCATAACGACTCTTTGGGCAACACACTGATGATATTTATCTTATTTTTTTTTTCTCTCAGAAAACAGGCTTTGACGCGTTACGCAAATTGCCTCCTTGGGAGAGAATTTGCATGAATTTGAATGTCTTAGCTTACTTTCTGAAAAAAAAAGTAAGAATAATATTTCTTATTGTCGTCTGCTGCTGAAAATTTACCCAGCATGCAGAGCGTTTAGCAAACGTGATAATCGAAGTCATTTACATGTACAGTATGCTTTTATTGAGAAATCAATGCGTTTCAATTTGCTTATTTCTTACGCCAGAATAAGTAATGGGTCGTCATTTTAAGCATACTGGATTCCAGTACATTTGTTTAAAAGCAGTATTTATTTCTGGTAGAATCAGACGACGCACAACGTAGGAAAACGATCTTTATGTTGTTTGTGAACAGTAAAATTCAAGATCAGCCTGCGCCTCCATGTAATCTGATCAGGACATTCGATTACTGTACGCTTACAGAATCATTGGATTAAATGTAACCATGTCAAATTTAGTGTACCAGATATGCGCATTATGCGCCTTAACCCATTTATGCCGAAGGGACTCTTCTTCTACCTTCACCCTTTGGAACAGTCCATTTCCAATATAAGTAATGTCTGGTTAGTTTTTATTATTGCCATCTTTTATAGAAATTCACGTATTAACTGCAAACAGTGTAGACCCTGATCAGACGCCGCGTTCTGCGGCGTCTGATCGGGGTCTACACTATTTGCCAATGACCCTTTATGAGACGCTAGGCTTAAACGGGTTAATGTGTCGTCGTCAGTAAGACTCAAAAAGTGAAAGTACAATGCTGATGTGCAGATGTTGGCAAGCACTGCACATCTCCCATCGAACATAAATCAATTGACATGATCCCAGAAACACGACAGACACAGAAATCAGGCTGTAAATATATGCTCAAGAGATAAGTAAACAAGCAGTCCCTACTGAACCACGTCAAATGTCTCAATTCTCAAAGCAAGCAGTGCCAGACATCAGTTAGATGTTCACGACAGCGAACAACTGCACGTGAAACATAAAATGCCAAAAGAAGGGAATAGTGAACAGATATGTTAAAACAAACTTCACTTTGTAATAATAGCAAGAAACTTGGCATGCTGTCATATTTACCATTCTAAGACATTTTAGGATGTATGCCGAAAAAAAAAATCATGGCAGCCTTCTTGAATTTCTGTTTTTTTTGTTTTTTTTTTTGTTTTTTTTTATCAGACTGGTAGTGATACATGACTCTTCATATGCTAAATTTCTGTTTTGTTTCTTGCAAGCACTCACTTTCCAGCAAGCACACAACGTCGCAACAACGTCGCTGCAACGTCGTGACGTTGCAGCGACGTTGTAACGACGTTGTGTGTTTGCTTGGTTTACACTTTTAGGAGCAAAATCAGCTAATAATAAACTCTCCGTTACCAGATCATTTAGTTTTCCAACATTTTAAATTCACATCGGAAATGCTTGTTTAAGTTGAATTGATGCACTTTCAGGAGGATAAATACGTCAAATTGTTTTCACCGCCCTTCAGAGAAAGAGTCTACTTAAAAGGGAAAAAATCTTCCATTTAGGCCAATTAATTTCCTTTTCGGTAGACTTCTACCTCTCTTGTGAAAAGATGTCTACCCTAAAAGGAATGAAATTGCTCCCAGAATTTCTTTCCTTTTAGAGTAGACCCTTTGCAGAAAGGTCTTTATTTGCAGGAACGCAAACAGAAATCACAAAGTTGTCTCCCTTTCAAAAATGGCGGCGAATCTACCAGGTGTATCAAGTTCAAATTCTTTCCTTCCTTTTTGAGTTTGTTTGTTTGTGTTGAGGTTTTACGGCCCAGTCAACCCAATAGGGTCATGTCGAGCGCGGTCAGTTTACCTAACCACACGTTTACTGGGCAGGCTTAGTGCTGTAAGCGGTTAACCAGTATTGTGCACATTCTGCAGAAACTGAAAACTGCCCTTCTTGAATCAGCGGAAGGGAGAGAACGACCGTAGAAAATATTTCATGATCAATCTCCATGAAAGAATGTTACCGACCTCGGCGGGGGTTGAACCCATGACCTACTGGTCTCCAGTCGGACGGCGCATCCAAATGAGCCACCGAGGCCGGCTCCTTTTTGAGTAGATCCCTTTCAGAACAATAGCGAAAGCACGCCTATATAGTTCTGACCCCTTTAAACCCCACTTTTGTATAATAAAACTGAGGTTCACAGGGGTATACATTATTTTTCTTATTTCTGCTAAAAAACATAGATTGTGGGTATTCGTTAGAACCGCCTCTGAAACTCTTTCTTTTTTGGTTGTAAAATTTTCAATATATTTGAATAGGCGTGTTTTCCTAACGAGAGAGTAAAGCACTTTTGGCAGTTGTCCTCCATGAAAATGTATCCTTAATGTACCATGGATTCTTATGAATGTAAAGGCGAACAGAGCAGGTCCTATTCAAAGTACGCTGAATGCAGGCTGGTCAGTGTTTTCGCTGTTCGCACTTAGGATAAGGACCATTCTTCCAGGTTTCGTACCAGATGGACTCGGAGAATATCTCTGTTGAAACATATGTTTGTTTTTAGGTCAAAATAAACAAAAACAGCCAAAACCGCTATTTCTTCCTAAAAGCTTACTACTTACTTACTACTACTACTACTACTACCATCACTACTTTTGCTACTTCTCCTACTAATTATAAGAAAATGAGCAATTCAGTGTATCTTACAAAAACACGTTATTTATATGTAACGATTTGATTGTCGAACATTTGTCCGCATTTACACTAAAAGTATTTTTCTTGTAGCACAATTTATATACAGTTTTGGTGTCACAAATGTGACAGAACTTCCGTTGACAAACTGGACGAATCTTGAATTTGTAATATTTGACATTCTTGTATTACTAGGTCGCATTATTTACATAAATCAGTGCGTTCAATTTTTCTAATATATTATCTATGTAAAATAAATAAAACTACCACTCACTCTACATGATAAGTAAAAAAAATCGAAATCTCGCATTCCGTGACGTGAACGAGATTTACCTGTGTTTGAGAATCTTATCTTAAGCCTCACTATAACAAACTCATGGTGATTATCAGCCGAACAAATATCAATGTGTAATTTATAAATTCTGTCGTTTTGATTATCTAAATGAAAATGTAGTACTAGCGTAGAAATCCATGTTTTGTTTAAACAAATCACGTTTAATAACGAACAGAACGAGATTCTTAGGCGTGCCTGGTTACAGGATGTTCAAGAATTACTGACAGTGGCAATTTGAAAGAACAAAAGAGGATAGATATTGGAAATAATTAATTTATAATGATGTAATTTCATATATACATAAAATAAAAGAACCGGTAAGTTAATTTGTATCCAGTTTTCGCTATCGGATTACATGAATTTTTTGTCATACGATTTAGTGCATCGCGCACTTCATTTTCTTTCCATGTACCATTGTTTTATCGGCTTTGACATAAAAACCGTAACAAAATAATAAATGAATCAATTACGTCTGCCATCATCACAATAGGATACCTAAATGAAACTTGTTCAAAATAAAGTTAAATCATGGAGTACAGAAACCAGAGATTTGACTAACTTTGTGTCGAATTACATGTAAATCATTAATTTGGACGAATTGCTGAGAATATTGAAGCTACATTTACCCTTAACGCGCCAAGCCAAATTTGAAGCAGACGGCGTTTTGTTTTCAGAGTGAATAAGTCTGGACATTTTATGTTATTCGGCTGCTGTTGACAGACGATTCACATGAAATGTCGATTTATATCTTTTGAAAAAAAATATTTCCAATGTCGTCTGCTGCAGCTGAGATTGGCTCTTTAAGGCTCAGGTCTTGAAATTATCGAAATATTGTAAAATATACAGCACCTACATTTTTGTTCACTAAAGAAATCAGTAGAAAATATACTACTTGTCATCTTTATATATTGAAAAAATTGTATCACCAGTTTCATGACAACACACAGCGCTTTCAGCAGCAGCATAAATCAAACACATCACTGATGGTAATTTACCATAACCGTCAGAAATATTATCATAGAAATTACAAAATTAGATAAAAAATGAAAACTAGCTCCTAGTTTATATGAACAAGCATGAGTTTGCGGACAGGTACCATTTGGCACGGATAACCGAAAACTGCTCAATGCGGCTTCTACACAAATACAGATTTGTCAAGGTCTAAATAGTAAATAGTCCCTATATAATTCTATAAGCTATGTAGAACTTAAATGCAAATAGTAAAGCTACTGATAAGACTGCACGGATGGACAGACGACAGACTGGTCCAGATCTTTGCGGCTCGATAAATAAAAAAATCTAAAAACAAAGGACACCCAAAAGAACGAAAATCAGAGACTCGGTTCTATTAAGTCTCCTCATATGCAGCAATGTACTTTGCGAAACTGCATATACCCCTAGCACCAGCTTGAGCTGTATTTGATTTTCAAAGTAACCAGAATGGGCTCAATGATCCCAAAGGAAATAAAATGATAATCTGCACTATGGTAAAGTACGGGAATTCGTTTTAGGGCCGCAACACGGCGCTTATATGAAACATCAGCTGCAGTGCAGTGAAGTAGAATAAAAACCTAAAAGACAAATCGTATCTTTCTGCGTGTCGTGCTCACCTTGTCATACCTTGCATCAGACAGTGCTCGTTAATCCTTGTTCTGCTTAATAAATTAAGATGCCACGCCCACTTCTAATTTTCAGCCAATCAGATTACTTGATCCGGATTGTTGCTATAAATTCACATACTTAATGGCAAACAGTGCAGATCTAGATCAGTTGGCTTCTTCAGAAGCCAACTGATCTGGATCTACACTGTTTGCGATCGCAGGGTATATCCGGGTTCAGCAGGACAAGGGTTAATGGCATTCAGCCATCTCAGCTGTACTGAGGCAATAAGTATGAATCAGTGGTCCGCACTGAGAAAAGGCGTCTCGAGCATGATGCGAAATGCGCAGGTTTCTGGCGAAAGAATGTGCACCAGTACTGGTTAACCGCTTAGAGGACTGAATCCTCCCAGTAAAAGTGTGAGTAGGTACATTGACTCGACATGACCTTAATAGCGTTAGCTGGGCCGTAAAACTCCAGCTCCAATGGATTTGTTCTCTAAGTTCATATAGGCTGCACTATGCTATAATTCTGTAAGCAGACAACGAAGGCCTTTATCAGACTTTGCAGTAGCAGACGATTCACATGAAACGTCAAGCCAAATTTACTCTACCGGTTTGTCACATAAAATGTCAAGCAATATTTTATCTGAAAATAATTCAAATATTTCAGAATGTCGTCTGTTGCAGCTGTGATTCCAGACGTATACTTATATCGTTCAGCAAGAAAATCTGATCAATAACGACAATTTTATCATTGTTCAGTGACTTCATATAACAGCAATTAAGATATTTTGAGATATAGTATCTCTTAACCTTTACCACTCTCTGAGCATTTTCAACAGACGACAAATTGATTGTATTTTTTCTTATTTTTCCAAGAAAACAGGATTTGCCATTTCATGCAAATTGTCTCCTTAGGAGACAATTTGCATGAAATGTCAAATCTTTTTTTTCTGGGAATAATAAGAAAAATATTTCAAAATGTCGTCTGCAGAAAATTTTATCCAGAGTGCTAAGCGTTAAACCGGTAGGGTTAATCGTGATCAGGAGTGAAGAGTAAACAGAAATATGTGCTCTACCTTCAGAGTAATTTATTATATGTAGACTGTACAAGTCGAGAAATAACGTCTTCTTGTATATGTGCGTATCTCTCTCTCTCTCTCTCTCTCTCTCTCTCTCTCTCTCTCTCTCTCTCTCTCTCTCTCTCTCTCTTTAAATTTCAAATGCGAGATTTTATATCTGAAAAAGAGAAAGAAACAATTTTAAAGATTATTCTGCCTATAGGTGTACAAACATGAATACTGCAATAATAATTTCTACATTCAATGCTTTATTGGAGCTAATAAGCATGCAGAACACGAACTTTCTTGCTTTGCAAAAACTGCTTGTGTAGAAGTTTGTGTCAGAATTGTTATTACACGAAATACCCCAAAATAATGTAAGTGACGTATGAAGAGGTTACAAAAGGTTAAAGACATTACGAAAACACGCCTATGCAAATATATTGAGAATTTTACCACCAAAAAATGAAAATTTTCAGATGAAAAATTCTGATATTTTTCTTATTTCTGCTCAAAACATAGATTGTAGGTACTCGTTAGAACCGCCTCGATGAGGCGGTTCTAACGAGTACCCACAATATATGTTTTTGAGCAGAAATAAGAAAAATAATGTATACCCCTGTAAACCCCAGTTTTACTATATAAAAGTGGGGTTTAAGGGAGTCCATATTATATAGGCGTGTTTTCGTGATGAAATGCAGAGTTCCAGTCAGAAAAAAACGTAAATAGGACAAACTCGAATCTACATGGACAAGAAACATTTTCACGTCCCACTAAGATCTATAATCCATTTTTTACCTAACGTCCCTTACAAGGAACATTGGAAAACAAAGTAGACCCAGATCAGACACGACAGAACGCAGTCTACACAGCTTGCAGTAAAAGAACATATATGGCAAATGTATAAATGACGTCATCGCCATAACAGATACAGTGATCTGAAGTAAACTTGGGGCTAATGTTCCTTGTGTGATCCTATCCCAGGTTTATAAGTTTATACTTTCCTTTTTTTAAATGGCTGTACTAACAAAATACCCAGCTAGCATTCTTTATAAATCTATAGCGGGCCGTTATCGGCCCGTCAGCTACCCTGACGGGCCGATAACGGCCCGCTATAGATTTATGAAGAATGCTTTCTGTGTATAAGAGAAGATACCCAGGAAATACCACAGACACGAATCACAGCCTTTCCGAGGCATCAAAAGCGGAGAAGATGAACAAATAAGGACAGAACAAATGCCACTTATGAAACCACAGACCCACAAACAAAGAAGACTTCAAACAGTGGAACCGCCTTGGAACGGTCAGTAGAAAAACTACTCGGGAGCTTTACTCTTTCGGCGCCAAATTTCAGACGACATTTGTCGTCTGCTTGTTTTAAACAAAATACTGCTTAGAAAGAAGTTTATATTTAAAGTTGAAAAACTGAATGTCAAACAGCGTAGATCCAGATGAGACGGCTCATTATGAGCCGTCTCATCTGGAGCTATGCTGTTTGCTAAAGCCTGTTACGATCGCCTATGGCAGTGAAAGAGTTAAACCAGTTTTACTCGTGCGAAACCTCGCCCTTCATTCTGATGCAGCTCCAATTTACAAATAAATGTTAGTTCTGTATAGGAGTCCTCTACTTCATCTGTGAACCGTCACAGTGAAAAAGTGTTCGATTCACGGCCAACCAGTTAGTCAAGCACAAGAAATACATATGTAATTGGACTCTTGAAGTTAGAGGTATATTTAAAAAATATTGTGGAAAAGAGGAGAAATTAATCCTTAGGAGCCATTTCTCCTCTTTTCCACAATATTTTTTACCTGTTGTTAGATTTTTATGTTTAGGCAGGGACCAGATTTTCACTTCGAGATAAGCGGTTATTAGAGATAAGCGAGAGTCAGCTGTATATTGAAAATTTTACAACCAAAAAAGGAAAAAAAATCAGATAAAAAATTCTGATATTTCTCCTATTTCTGTTCAAAACATAGATTGTGGGTACTCGTTAGAACTGCCTCGCCAAGGTGGTTCTAACGAGTACCCACAATCTTGATCATTCTTTGGTTGCGATGGTAACCAAATATTCCCAGGAACTTTGTTAGTTGGAAAGGTAACATAAACTGATACGGGACGTTGTATTGTCTTGCAATACTTTAGTATTGCCGTGCAGTACTTCAGTATGTTGTCTCTTTTCGCTGGCATTGATTTAAAGCAGCTAAATAACAACATGGTTTTCTAAAAAAATGGCAGGTGTTCGTAAATGCAGTGATATCATCTTTGCAACACTTATGGTATATGAAGATGAAAAAACATTTTATTAAAATACCTTTTATGTTAAGACTTAAGGCAGATTGTCAACCACTGCCAATCAAAGCTGCTATTCTGTTACGTATTGCATCTGCCACAGTGGGAATCAGTTATAAAGCACTGATATGGGCAATTGACATATCTGATGGCCTGGCACTTAAACAATGCATTGCAACACTTCCTGCATTACACTGTTTGAGACTGTTACGTACGATTGTAATTGTCAAACAATAATATCGTTTATCACAGTGAGTAATCTTTGAACTTTCTATTTTCAGATAAACGGAAGAGAAAATCACTAACTTCATAAAATCAGGATTATTTTGTTCCATCCAGGTAAGAATAAATATAATTACTGTTGACCCTTGTTACAATGACATCACTTATTCCCATAAATATTGCCATTAAAATGAATTTGCTGTTGTAAAGAATCCTTAAGCGAAGCAGAATAATTTGTAAAAAAAAGTTTGATTTATTCGTATTTCTGCATCGAATGTTTTGGATATTTTTTAGATTCGCCTCAGTTAGACGATTCTAACAAATATCCAAACATTTGTTTCTTGAAATGTTTTGGATATTTGTTAGAATCGCCTCAGTAAGGCGATTCTAACAAATATTCAAAACATGTATTAAAACCAGTGTTATTGCATAGTTTCCGTTTCAATGTTACCTCTTGACTGAAGGGTTCATACCGGTGAAATCGTCATTATAACGAATTTTTCGTTGTATCGAGTGTCGGTATAAAGAAGGTAGACTGTATGTACGTCTCTCATAAATCTTATGAGCTGAGAATTTCCACTTGTAAAACAGCTAACAGGAAACTACCGACATTATTTACTACTGACCGTTGTTCATTCTTTGTAGGGATTTGTGGCTGTTCGATCCGTTTTTGCTTGTTTGGCCCTGTTTTAAGTCGTTGTGTTTGATGAATGGTTGATGAAGGGAGGGCGTGTTTTGATTTTTCTTGTTTTGTTACGCCTGTACAGACAATCCTCATTATACCTCATTATACCGACACTCGATACAACGACAAAATTCGTTATAATGACAATTTGACTTACACGAAACCTTTTCTTTAGAGAAAACAATTAGGCACCAATTATGGTAGAATATTTTTATTTAATACTTTAAAGAAACAAATGATTTTGATGTTCTACGAGGAGATAAGAACTAAACAAGATCTTTCTTACATATCAATCAGCTCATTAAGTAAGAGGGTTTGCCGGCCTCGGTGGCTCAGTTGGATGCGCGTTCGACTGGAGACCAGGAGGTCGCGGGTTCGACCCCCGCTGAGGCCGGCAACATTCTTTCGCGGAGATTGATCATGAAATATTTTCTAAGGTCATTCTCTGCCTTCCGCTGATTCAAGAAGGGCAGTTGTCAGTTTCTGGCAAAAGGATGTGCACAATACTGGTTAACCGCTTAGAGGACGCCTGCTCAGTAAACGTGTGCTTAGGTAAATTGACCGCGCTCGACATGACCACATTGGGTCGACTGTGCTGTAAAACTGCAATACAAACAAACAAGTAAGACTATTCGCTGTATCTTCTTTGCTATTTTAATGTGGAATAACCGAAAATTGAGACAATTATAAAAGAAGCCAGCGCACGACAAAACCTACACTTAGACCTGTGTGACCAGCAACGACTCAGATCAGCTCGTACATCCACCCAGTATGGCAAGGTTTCTTGTTTATCACTCTTTGGATAACCCGGAGGCTGTAGAAGGGATATGCGATCAATGAAAACTCTGATCGGACTGCGCGGATGCGCAGGCTGATGTGAGTCTTCGCTTATCGCATAAGCCTTATTGTAGATGTTGTCGTGCGCTGGCTCAAATATCAAACATATTCAAAATATTTATTTCATTAAAGTTAACATTTTATTTCTTGATTTAATTTTCGTTTGGCTATTTGGAAAAATTGTCTACGGAAGACAATCGAGGTCAGTTCTGAAATATCTCTCTTGGGGTAATTGGTGTTTCCCAGTCGCACTTGGGTACCTGCGCAGCGTCGATGCATAGTTTTAATGAGTCTGCATGGGGAAGAGATGCTGTGGTAGCATTCATCATGCCTTTTGAAGTACTGTACCGAAAACTTGGAATCCCGTAAAGCTAGCTTACCCCTCCCCGCCCCCCACCCCCCGTACCCAATAATTCATTTCTGACCGTTCAAAGGCAATACTTTCATTATGGTTCTTTTTGTTAACTATTATGTAGTGTTTCATTTTCTAACATTTTTCTTCTAACAATTATGTAAGTTGATTATATATTCAGTTGAGTTTGGGTAACAGAGTTCCCACCTTTCTGGGAAAGAGTTGCTAACTCTGATTGTCATCTGTTCATTTTGTGGCTGCTTTATTGTATTTGTCTGTCTTTCCCTTTCGTTTTTGGGGCTTAATGTGGATCTGATTCTATCAATTCCTAAGTTATTTTATTTACTTTGGAGTACTTGTGGCCGCGGTACTCTCTGTTTTACAAGCTCACCAAACAAGGCCAATGCAAGTTTGGTTTGGGACACTTTAGGCGACAAGCAGGCAAAGGCAAATCCGCAAAATATTGTTCTGCTGCAGAAACTGTCGAACTGTTCTTGCATGATGAAGCTTTGCATTATCAAGTTGCAGCGTGGCTTATGCAAAGCTTTTGCAAAGCTACTTAATCTGTATTAATGCTTGCAGGTTAACTAAAGGAATATTGGCAATAGGTCATCATCTGCAGAAGATCCCGCCAAAGAACCAGGCAGAAACGCTTTCGAGTGTAGTTTACTAGTATGCACTCACCACGCAGACAGAAGTTCTTTTCTTCTGTTGACCGTTCTATGGCGCCTCCTGTTTTGCAGTTCCTCTTTCGTTATTAGAGCCGCAACGTCAGAAAACGTCTACCTTCGGACATGTACGTGCGCCCAGCGAAGATTCAGATCAGCCTGCGCATTCGCGCAGTCTGATCAGAATCTTCACTAGGCGCCAAGGATGCAAAGTTTCTTGACGCGGACAACAGAGACTCTAATCAGACTGCGCGGATGCGCAGGTTGATTTGAGTCTTCATTGGTTCACATGTCAGAAGGTACGTTATCTCACGTTACGGCTCATTTCTTACAAGCCTCTTCTTTTTCTCAATAATATGGGAAAGTTGTGATGTGATATTATCAAGAAAGTTATGATGTGATAATATCAAAAAAGGTTGTGATGTAATAATATCAAGGTGTTCGGTTACAAAAATTGCCTTATACAGAGATATGGCTTAGATGTACACATTTAACAAAAGTGTGTTAACGTAGTAGACACTTAACACTTAACAAAAGTGTGTTAACGTAGGATGCACATAACAAAAGTGTGTTAACGTAGGATACACTTAACAATAGTGTGTTAACGTAGTATACACTTAACAAAAGTGTGTTAACGCAGGATACACTTAACAAAAGTGTGTTAACGTAGTATACACTTAAGAAAAGTGTGTTAACGCAGTATACACTAACAAAACTGTGTTAACGTAGTGCACACTTGACAAAAATGTGTTAACGTAGTATACATTTAACGAAAGAGTGTTAACATAGTATACATTTAACAAAGTGTGTTAACGAAGTATATACTTCACAAAAGTGTGTTTACGTAGTATATACGAGGGATGTTCGAAATGAATTGCTTATTGTCCTCTAGCTCGATATCCACGTGGGGCACGTTAAAAACCAATACATACCTGTATAGGGCTATTCAATATCTACACAATGGTATATAAATGTACATGTTAGACTAAGTGTAAGACATAAAATTTGCCATTTGAATACACGCAGTCATTGACCACTGCCGTAAAAATGGTTGGTAGAAGCGTCGACAAAAAAGATGAAATACGGGCTTACATCAAAGCTCGCTCAAAACTTGGTTGTTCTTTGAAGAAGCTGATGACTGAAATTTCTACTGCTTTTGGACCTTCTTGTGTGTCTTATGACACAGTTCGGCGGTGGAAAATGAAATTTGAGTCTGGTGTAGAGTCCATCAAAATGCACCGAAATCAGGTAGGCCAAAATCTGCATCTCGTAAAGAAATAGTTTCCAAAATAAAGGAAATCATTGAAGGAGATGCCAGATTTACAGTTCGTGATATTGCACGAAAGGTAGGCATATCACTATCAACGGTTCACCTTATTTTGAAGAAGCATTTGAAAGTCAGAAAGATTTCTGCTAGATGGGTGCCACATCTGTTGACTAACGAGCAAAAGAGGCAACGGGTTAAAGTGGCCAAAAAGCTGCTTCAAATGTTTCCAAAATATGACAAAAAGCAGTTTGCCAATGTCGTCACAGGTGATGAAACCTGGGTCCATTATTTTGAGCCCGTCAGAAAGGTTAGCAATAAGATCTGGGCCACTAAACACAGCAAACGCCCAATAATTGCCAAACGTTCTTTGAGTACAAAGAAGGTTTTGCATGCAATCTTCTTCTCTGGTGAAGGAGTCGCAATAAAAGTGCCAGTGAAAAAGGCCAAAAGCATCACCGGAAAGTACTACAAAGACGTAGTACTGAAGAAACTGAAAAAGTGTTATCAGAAACGACGCCCTGCCACTGGTTTTAAACATGTCCGTCTTCTACATGACAATGCCCCAGCTCATACCTCCGCAATAGTTACGGCGTTTTTGAAGAAAGCAAAAGTAACTGTTTTGCCTCACCCCCCCGTATTCTCCAGACCTTGCCCCATGTGATTTCTTTTTGTTTCCGAAATTGAAAGCATTCCTTGCTGGGCGGAAATACCAGTCCCGACAGGCACTTGGATCTGCCATTCATCAGTACCTTATTACTGTGCCCCAGTCAGCGTACCGTGACGCCTTCAAGAAGTGGATACATCGGCTGAAACTTTGCATTTCTAGCCACGGGGAGTACTTCGAGGGCATGAAATAAGTACTTTTGGGCTAACTTGAAATTTGAAGTCTCCAGATAGAAATAAGCAATTCATTTCGAACATCCCTCGTACTTAACAAAAGTGTCTTAACGTAGTATACACTTAACAAACGTGTGTTGTTAACGTATTGTCAGTTTTAACGTTAACTGCATAAAGAAACTAATACGCACATCGTAACAGGAAGAATTAACTTATTTTGACATGTTTTTATTGGCACTGATTTATCAGGTTCCCATAGCTCTAGATATGACATTTTCTAGCCGAAAAGTACTGATAGTTTTCTTTTTTTTCCATAAAAACATATGTTGTGGTTACTCATTAGAAGCGCCTCGGTGAGGCGTTTCTAATGAGTACCAACAATATATGTTTTCGTGAAGAAATAAGAAAAAATATTATGCATATACCCCCTCTTTTCCGGAGTTTTAGGTACCTGAATTCGTATGTCAAAAGTATATGGTATACGATCATGTGCGGTTTAAATCATTTCTAGGCTATCTTGGAAAGATTATTACTGTTTTATGGCATTGTTTTGTGTCAACAACTTGATAAGAGATGAATAAATATTGCAGGCCAACTACTTGTTTTCAATAATCGTAAGATGTGGCACGGATAATGGGGTTTATCTTATATATGAGAACAGCGAAGGCCTAGCTCAGACTGTGCAATCTGACTTAAATTCCGCTTTTCGCTTATAGCGTTTTTGTGCCTATTGGAGTCTGTTCGCGAAAATGACAAATCTAAATAAAAAGCACAGCTTGATCTGAGCCTTGGCGTTCGCCTAAGCCTTGTACACATTTGAAGCATGGCCCGATTTGGATAAGAATGTGAACAAAACATAAAATAGCTTTTATGTCTAAATTGTGTTTGCACAATGATAGTGCCTTTCATGCTACATGTATTCCGTCGTCTAAATCGGAGACATGTCAGTGAGCCAGGTTATAATTGTATGTGCACCCAGTGAAGACTCAGATCAGCCTGCGCATTCGCGCAGTCTGATCAGAGTCTTCACAGGGCACTCTGTGGGTAGGCAAGAATCCAAAGCGTCTTCAGGCTGACAGCGAAGACATGCATTCTTGAAGGACATGATGTGCCACGGCATTAATTAACCCATTTAAGCCGAGTGGACTCTTCTACCTTTACTTTTTGGACAGGTCCATTTTCTGTATTAGGGGTGTCTGGTTAGTTTTTATTATTATCATGTTTTGTAGAAATTTCTGAATTTAATGCAAACAGTGTAGACCCTGATCAGACGCCGCGTTTTGCGGCGTCTGATCTGGGTCTACACTGTTTGCTAATGTCCCTTTTTATGGGACGCTAGGCTTGAATAGGTTAAACTGTTCAGAAACTACGAAAGAATTGTCTTTGCATGCATTTTTGTTTCAACGTTGACAAGTTCACAGTCACTTCACCCACTGCTTTGTTTGAAAATGGGTGGAAGTATCCCTAGACCAAAACTAGCAACTAAAATGATATTTTAACCCATTTATGACTTCGGTTCAACAAAAAAAAATTTGGCAAACACTGTAGATACAATTTGATCAGGGTCTGCACTGCACTGTTTGCCATTAAACTACGCGGAGGACTGCAGTATAAACTCTGGTCCTGCTGAACCCGGATATACCCTACCTTTGCAAACAGTATAGATCCAGATTAGTTGGTGTCTGAAGAAGCCAACTGATCTGGATCTGCAATGATTTTAATTGAGTATGTGAATTTATATCAACAACCTAGCTCAAGGAATCTGATTGGCTAAAAATCAGAAGGGGACAGGGTATCTTAATTTATTGAGTATGGCAAGGGTTGAGAAGACCGGATAAACTTGGTAGATTTCCGCTATTTTTAGCTCACAGGTGAGCTTATAGTATAGGTAGGCTCTGTCGTCCGCCCGTCCGTCGTCCTGACTCTTCAAACGTCTATTCCTCGAATTTCATATGGAGCCTCAATGGTACAGGGGGAAAAAAGATTGTTCACCGCATCTGGTCACATGACCAAGATGCAAAGGTCCAGAAGTAATATCATGCACTTGCAAAATTCTGACCGCGGTGTGCTTGATAAACTCTCGTTTTGCTCCCCCCGCCCTCTCTCTCTCTCTCTCTTTCTCTCTCTCTCTCTCTCTCTCTCTCCTGTTTGTGAGATTATAAGAACCCGTCATGAGTGTCCTTGCAGGATAGGGGAATCTCACCGAGGGGTAGGAATTTCAACCAGGGACGAGGCTTGCTGTCCCTGGTTGAAATTCCTACCTAGAGGGTGAGATTTCCCTATCCTGCATGGACTGGCTCATGATGTATTCTTCTTCTCCCACCTTTAAGTAGATTGTTCTTAGGACCAGCGTGGTCATGTGAGATAGAAGTTTCTCACATGGCCAAAAAAGCCTGTCTCATATAGGCAAAGGTGGGAGAAAAACCTCTACTTCGGACAAACATTTGTGCATACTTCTGTGATATCAGTGGAATCGATATATGAAAACCAAACAATTCTATTAAAACCCTCCAGATTATCAGGGCGAAGATATCTTATACCTTGGCTAAAGACGGATATAGATTGTGAAAACTTATACATGATTTGTATGGTAACATACATAGCAACGCAAGAAAACAAATATCGTACGTAACCTAAATATTCGGACAGACAAGCCTGGGCAAACGGTGCAGATCCAGATCAGACGCCGCAGAACGCGGCGTCTGATCAGGGTCTACACTGTTTGCCACTCATCCATATTTTGGACATAAAACAGGTAGTAAAATGGAGTTATTAAAATTTTACGACAAGTATGACAAGGAAATGTTATGGCATACGGATATTTTAGGGTAAATACGGAACAAAAGCATTAATGGTAATGGTAAATTGATATACATCAAAGAGAGAGCACACTAATTCGAAAATTTTTGCTTGCCTTTTCAGAGGGATACCGCTTCAGGAGAAAGGAATTCGGTTTCTTATTGTATGACTCCTTACTGAAAATGGGGCTTATCTTAAAGGAAATAATTTGCTTCAACAGACAAATTTCATTTGAGAATATCTACCATATACATCCCTTTAGAATATCTAACTTATACAAGGGAGCAAATGCACTCAGATAAGAGTGGTTTGCATTGGAAGTGTAAACAACAACACCAGAAATTGGATTCTTTTTCTACCTAGACGTTCAGTAAGAACAAAATTAAGCTCATAAAAGTATACGTGACCATCTATATCTGTGATTTTCACTTGGCTTCAGGAGTTCAAAGCATCGCTAACTTAACGAACTCATTTTGCGAATGTGATTTGATACTTCATAAAGCTTACAATATACAACAAGTATTTAAAAACTTTAATTTAATACTTAATTACTTAACATCCCGCTAATTTAACCCATTGAAGACTGGAGTCCCCTAAACGGGTAACCGGCAAACAGTGTAGTCGCAGATCAGACGCCGCAGAACGCGACGTCTGATCAAGGTCTCCACTGTTTGCAAATAGTTCAACCATTTTTCTGTATAAATATCTACATCATATAGCCTGAAATACCTAAATTCGAAAATGGACTCTTCCAATATATAGTGTTGGAGTGTTTATTCAGTCTTTAATGGGTCAACCACTAGGTCCCATTTGCTTGGCAAATACAGGACACACGTAGTACATCCTCAGTTTATTGTGCCAAGTACATAGAATACAATTTTCGTTTCAGACAGAGAGATAAAAATACAATGTGGACTCGGACTCTTTTATAGTAACAACATCAAGCATATGATCTGAGAACGACCATGTTAACCAATCTACCTCATACGACAATACTGTTTGCGTTGATATGGATTCCAACAGGAGGTAAATGATATACAATGCAACCTCTCTATAACAGAAGACACAAAATGCGCTGTTATAGAAAAGAGGTCGTCATTGACAGGTTTCATATTTAGTAACACATTACTTTGGGAAATTAAAAAAAATGCTAAAGGAAGATGACTGTTGTTGAGAGGTGACCGTTTATGAAGTGTTCACTGTACATTCCTGCGCGTTGGCAAATTATCCTTATGTAATATGCAGTTAGGTTTAGCGGTAAACTTTTTCCTTATAAAATTACTTGAATTTTATTGGTAACATTTAAAACACTACAAACATGTGTTTAGACTTAGTATACTGGATAAAATTTCGGCAGACGACGTATAGAACTATTTTTTTCTGCTGTTGTTTTTTTCTCCCAGTGAGACAATTTGCATGAAGTGTCAAAGCCTGTTATCTGGAAAACAAAATAAGAAAAATATCATAAGTTTATCGTCTGCTGAATTTGCCCTGAGGGTGGAAAGGATAAAATGATTTATTATTTTTAAGATACAAGTATATATATGCATGTAGTAGAATTGTTACTACATCCAATGATCTATATCAAACCCTTGCAATAAGCTATGAGAGAAAAATACGGATTGATATTTTGAGGTGGTGGTCGTAAAAAGAAGATGCATTCAATATCAGAAGTAAGATATTAAAGTTCAAAGATAAAATGTAATGTATATACCCAGCTAGCATTCTACGTAAATCTACATCGGGCCGTCATCGGCCCGTCAGCTACCCTGACGGGCCGATGACGGCCCGATATAGATTTACGTAGAATGCTGACTGGGTACATTTGGTAATACATATACAGTACTGCTAAGACTAAAGGTTACAGCCTAGTGCACATGGCGTTTAGACATGGTGATGACTAATAGTGAAAATCAGAGTGGACTACAATGCACTTAATTTTAATTTGTTAACACGATGTTCACTTCATGTCTTAATACAAATGTACGGTCCGTCAAACTTCCAGATCTGATAAATAAATAACATTGTATGACAGAAGAGAAGTCAATATTGTACATAAGGAGAACGAAGCCCAGAGCAGCAGACACATATGTGTTGTCTGATCAGTGCATCAGTGCATGAATTATCCAGTGTTAAGCCTAGGTCAAATTGCTTTGGGGACACCACTGATCTGATGACGTTTGTCAAAGGGTCATTGTTTTAATTTAAAGAGACTTGAGTGCATGGAATATAAGTCAAGTGGATGCTTATTTAGAGTATCCTGGGCCAATCCCCAGTTTTATGTTGAAAGGGTCATTACTGATGACTTTAGGAGGCAAGTGGACCCATGACCCCTCTCTAGGCGCAACATATGGTATCTGTCCGCTATATTATGAAGGATCCAATGAGATATGAGCCTGCGCATTAAGATATATGAGACAGTCAGGATGAAGAAAGTTTGGGTGCTTAGCTACCCATTGAGCACACAGCAAACACCCTGATCAGACTATGCGGATGCCCAGGCTGACCTGAGTGTTGACTGTGCGCAGATGCATTTTGTTGGTTTTGTCATGCGCTGGATCATATAGTATTAATCAAGTTTTAAAAGATTGACAATTGATGCATTTTGGTGGTGTATACCCTACAAGGCACTTGGTCTCCTTAAGTTCATTTTGAGTTTCAGATAAATAGAAAATGGTTGGAACCTGTGTACCAACTCAGGGATTTAGACTTAGCGTGCTGGATAAGAATTCAGCAGACTACATTTTGGAATATTTTTTTTTTTACTTTTTCCAGAAAATATAATAGACCGACATTCCATTGCACATTGTCTCCCTAGACTATTTGCATTGAATGTCAGATTCTATATTCTGGAACAAAAAGAGAAAAATATCGTCAATTTGTCGTCTGCTGAATTTACCCAGATAGTTGTAAAGGTTAAAAGTGGTTAAAGAACCATGATGCCGGGAGATTTTGAAAATCTAAGCTTACCGTAGCGTTTTGTGATTCAAGCTGACCTGATACATCTAGAAGCTCTTCCACCATTTGTTTTGCACGGGAGATAAACTTTGTAACTTCCTATTTAGCTTCTTGCACACCGTGTTTCCTTTGAAAAAGGTCTACTCTAAGAAGAAAGAATTATTTGCTTCCTTTAGGAACAAACTCTTTCCTTTTAGAGTAGATCCCTTCCCAGAACGGAGACAAAACAATTTTAACAGAGTTGTCTCCCTTCAACGTGTATATTTTCCCTTTTATGACCTTTTTTCAGGTGACGGAGCATGCTCTAATCTACCACAGAGTGTATCATGGGTCGAGACTGCACATGGAGGTAGGTTCTTCTCTATGTAGATTTCTTTAGTGTACTATAACACTGGCACTCTGGGTAAAAAAAAATCAGCAGACGACATTTTAAAATATTTCCACTATTTTTCCCGGAAAACAGGTTTTGACATTTCATGTATGAAATGTCAAAACCTGTTTTCTGGGAAAACATAAAATATCATTAATTTGTCGTCTGCTGAATGAGGCCAGAGAGTGGTACAGGTTAAACCTGGTAATATTGCAGCTGTCTTATAATCAGCTGAAGACAAAGCCTCTTTGTTTCAGCAAACTACATTATTATCAAAGTAATAAAAATTGATTACATGTTAATAATTACTGTTTTCAATCAGTTAAATGTATCGCTGATAGAGGGATACTAGTAAAATTTCTATAAGTGTTCAAACGTACCTCAGTTTTGCATTTAGAGGGGCTGGACAGAGAGAATATCCTCCAGAAATAAAACGACAAATGACACCTTTGGATACCTGCGATGGCAAATTACTGATTTCTTTCAATATCAGTCCTCAAATTGCGATCTCATCTCTTTCAACCCTGTAGGCTGAAAATTTACCTTTGCAAACAGCGTTGATGGAGATAAGACGAAAGGAGCTATCGCATCAGGATCTACACAGTTTGATTTTTGAATAAAACTTCTATTTACAAGAATAGATATGTCCAAAGCCAAGGATGGAAGTGTCTATTTCAGAAACTAAGGGTTATAACCATTTCCAAATTTTCACATTTATTTGCCTCGGCTTAGCCTTTGTCAATGAATCTCACATTTTCATTGGCTAGATCTTGTCGGTGTCTATCAGTATGCCAAAACATATCAAATTATTCTCAACGGTTGAAGTCTATGGCCATTTTCGCTACCTGACTATGGGCAGACAGACGGGCTCACAAGGTGATTGTAGGCCACTTTTCGAAAGTAACTTTAAATCGGTCGACTTTTCTGCGGGTCGTGCAACTGATTTAGATAAGTCATGTTTGCATTAGCATCGTGTCTATTTGTTTTTATTATATAATTTGTTTTTATTTGAAATTTGACATATAACGAATGTGTATCTCTCTTTCTGCACAGACCTGTTGTCAGGAACAAAACGCCCAAATGCTACCATTAGGTTTGAAATAAAAAATACGACACACCTGGATTTTCAGTACCACAGTCAGCTGAAGGCCTATTTCAACTTGAGTGTTGAAGCTAACTGTTTTACCCTCGGAGTAAAACAACCGTTGGATCTGGAAAAGTTTTACCGGGAGTGGGTGAGTGTGTCTCTACCGTGTTTACCCTAATTATTCGAACGGCTTTTGTTCTTCAAATTTTAGGACCAGCATAGTAAAGAATTTTAAAATGCCTTACCATGCGGGCCATAAAATTTGAAGAAAAAAGTGCGTTTACTACTTGTTGATATTTCTAAAAACTGCTGGATGATTGGCAAATAAATTTCCTGATCAGATAAAATACTACCAGACACCAAACTATCTCGGTCTTTATATAAATTAAGCTTATAGTGGTATAACTTGAAAAGAATTTTGGACAGAATTTATCAATAATCTGTCTATAGGAAATATTTGAGGATAACTTGGAAATACCACAGTCATGAAGCGCAGCCTCTTCGATGGGCCCATAGGCAATTCTGGCGCCAAGAGTATAAAACTTTTGTCATGCTCAACTCAGCTGAGCATGAAATTTTCTTTGCTGATAAATATGAAAATGCCAGTAAAAGTTGGCATTTTCATATTTATTAGCAGAGAAGTTTTCATGCTCAGCCATGCTTAGCAAGAAAAAGTTTGCAATGTGAGTAATATGAGATTTATTAGCAGGACAAATTTCATGCTCAGCTGAGTTGAGCATGAAAAAAGTTTTATATCCTTGAGGTCTGTAGAAAATGTTGTGCTCCGGTCCTTATTTGTCTGCTGGATGCTGTTCTATGCGGATTATTACGAATGAGGTGTGCTAAGTTTGGAATATGTGCTGCTTACTGACTAATAGGCTTCACAATCTTTATTTCAAGTTTTATTTGGGTATGGTGCCGCCAATCAGACTAAAACCGAACGAAGAGCTCCTGCACTAGACATAAATTATTGTATTTTACAGTCAGTAAGAAAACGAGGAAACAATCATTTATCTGTATATCATGCGAGAATTGGGATTTTTCATGTTAGCTAAATATTAAGACACCGAAGCTCCTGACGATACTGGTCCCTTGTTTTGAACAAGTCCCTTTTACTACTTGTTCATGTAACTAATGACTGCTGGGTGAGTGGCAAACAGTGTAGACCCAGATCAGACGTCAGTCCTGCTGGGTCTGATCTGGGTCTACATTATTTTCTTTAGTCTGTCTGTACCAATACATATGATTTTTACAATATTTTTTCTCATATCTCTGAGAAGGTCTATGGTGCAGGAGTTATTTGCGCTAATGAAATCTCAGCCATTAGTTTGTGGTAAAATATTGAAAGTGCGCTTATATGAAGCCTTCAATACTTGTATGTTTAATACAGTTTTAGATGATTGCATCTGTTATTTTTCAGAATCATGCTGTTCTTGACACAATCGTCCTGACAATATATCGCGATACCTTGGTAAGTGTTTTGTTTTCATTATATCCTAGCTGCGCCATATATAAAGGTACCTTCGGGACTTAAGGGTGTGTGGGGGTGGGGGGGGGGGGGGGGGGTGGGGGGTGGAAACGCTTTAAACGGAGGCAATTGTCAAAATTGTTTTGCTTTCCTTTTGAAAAGGGGTCTACTTTAAAAGAATTGTTTCACGTGGGACCAATTTTTTCCTTTTAGAGCAGAAGCCGTTTGGCGTGCCGGAACGCAAACAGGAAAATCGCAAAACTGAAGGCCCTTTTGAAGAAAAGTAGAAAATGTAACTGATGTATTCAGTCCCCTTAAGCACACAGTGATGACCTAGATCAGACTGCGCAATAGACGTTGGCCTGTGATGCCCGCACACAGAATTGCTATAAAGTCTATGATAAACCTTTTACTCGCATCATGAAAACATACCCCAAAAACACAGATTGTGGGTACTCGTTAGAACCGCCTCGCCGAGGCGGTTCTAACGAGTACCCACAATCTATGTTTTGAGCAGAAATATGAAAAATATCAGAATTTTTATCTGAAAACGTTCAGTGGTGAATTTTTAATATATTTGAATAGGCATGTTTTCATAATGACTGGCTGATCTGGATCTTAAGTGTTTACACGTGTTTCGAAACCAACACGAATCACTGTTCGGCTTGTATAGGGGCAAACAAAGCACGATTAAACAAAGTACAAGCACGAAAAGAAAGAAAAACATAGCAATGTGGACAGAATTGAAAGTGACCGCAGCGCTGGTATCAGAACAAGAAAACTACACATGAAAACAAAACAGAAAGCAAAGTGAAAACCGTGCAGCGGGTGAACATATTGCTAAAATTCAAACATAACTTAACTTCATTCATTTTATAATCTATAAATATACAGCGAGATACCACAAGAACTTACAAAGAGCGATAACACAAAAACTGCAGTATTAAATCTATTTCATTGCCTCCTAAACTTTATACTACATTTATGATTGCTTGTCACTATAGGAAACATACCAAAACTAGATGGACATGTTGTGTGATCACAACTGTGATCATGTATTCTAACATAATATATGAAAACATATTACAACTTTAGTTAAACATACAACATAATCATAATGTCAAAACATACATTACATGTGATCATATTTCACAATTACTTCACAAGTTACTTCAAAAATTACTTCACCTCATCATAACAACTTTTCACGCTGTGGGGATCGTCAGAACCCGCCATAAAGACAGATAAATCTAAATCTGGCTTCCCCACAACAGGAAAAGGAAAAAAAAACAAGAGAAAAGTACAAAGCCCAAGCAGTGCACCGTTCTGAAGATTCGCAACATATGTGATCTAAATATATGTATGCCACCCTCAAAATCCAAACATGATATGCCCTACTTATCTCATAGACTTATAGCCCAAGCAAGAAGTTCCTTGGTGAAGTCCTTGTGTAATAAACCAATACCAAGTTGCTATCCTAAGGATACCGCCCACAACAGTAAATATTTCTGAAAGTTTTGCTGATTTAGAGCATTCCGGACAAGTATTCAGCTCACTCTCAAACTCCAAACAGTATATGTCCTCCTTATTCCACAGGAATACTTCAAGCCCAAACAAGAAGTACCTTGGCGAAGTCCTTGTGTAATAAACCAATATAAAGTTTCGATTAAAATAACCTCTACTGACTCAGACTTCAAAGAAATACCAGAAAATCATAAGGATACCGCCCACAACAGTAAACACGTTTGAAATTTTCCCAGCCCAAGCAAGGAAAATTGCTTTGATATTCGAGAACAGTACACAAAAGTATTCAGTTCACAACCTTATGTACTTCCTAAAAGCAGCACTGTGCCAAAGACCAAGGGAACAGATATATGCATCTGAATAGTCTTTAGCCGCGCAATCCGTCGCTCTCCCAATTCTGAAACTATGTGACTTATATCGGGAACTGTCAAGACCACAAAACGAAAGACATTTACGTAATTGACACTCAAACAACGATCGCGGTACCGCCCGGCTATCAGCCAAAACAAATAATGGTCCTGGCTCTTTTCCTCTTATACGCAGGTAGGCCAGCATGGCCTCTATAACTGAAATTTGTGTATCCCCTTTATCAAACTCGATCACATGTGGCCGCCCCTTACTGTGCTTAAAATGTCTAAAAGTAGCGGAAATCTTGCATGGGACATTGCCGAAATATATAATTTGAACATCCTCGATTTTGACTACGTTCTTGATATATTTATGATTTGATAATGTGATTTCACCTACTCTAGCGAAAGTATTGAATGCAAACAAAAACATTGCCGTGAATAACATTCTGTGGAAAATTGACTGCGCAACGTGTTTCAGAGCTGCCACTAGTTTATCCAAAATGTTAATCGTTATCGGGAGACGCAGATCATATGAGGGGGCTAAATTTTGCGCGCCCCTTACTAGACGAGAAATCAGAAACTGACTAGTAGGGTTAGGAAGTGCTAACATTTTATGCACATACGCCATCGCTGATAAATAAGTGTTGATTGTCTTGTATGATAATTTTAAGTGGTGCAGATAAGCAACAAATAGGGCTATGATAGATACTGTCAATGGTGGGTGGACAATTTGACCAAATACAGATACAGAGAAATCGTTAAAAACCCTCCAAGCCCGTCTATAAGTTCCCTTAGATGACTCAGCAATAGAAGCATTTAGCAAAGTACCAATCCCTTGCAGTAGTTCAGGGGAAGTAATCTCTCTGGAATACACGTTGGGAGAGCATCGCTGCACGGGGAATGCTGCTTGAATCGGTGTACCTGCAAACGAGACAAAGCATCAGCTTTATAGTTTAGTTTCCCAGGAATATTCTTAGCTTTAAACTCGATATTAAGTGTTAGACAACGCAATACAAGTTTCCTAACAAGGAACATAATTGATGTGACTCTTGTTGTCTGTTTATTTATAACTGAT
Source organism: Anodontia alba (assembly GCA_964016985.1). Classification (NCBI taxonomy): domain Eukaryota; kingdom Metazoa; phylum Mollusca; class Bivalvia; order Lucinida; family Lucinidae; genus Anodontia; species Anodontia alba. The sequence goes on along the minus strand of OZ024822.1, from coordinate 121,311,542 downwards.
GTGAGAGCCTCATTGTCAGTGTAAAACACTACTGAATGGTTTTTCCACAAATGACCCCAAAGTTCCAACGCAATAACTATAGGGTAAAGCTCTAGGAACGTAATATTCAACTCACGTCATTCAATCGGAAAGCGTCCAAAGAACCATTTCGTCTTATAACATGCTCCATAACCTAAGGATGCTGCAGCATCAGTATACAACTGCAGTGAGTCACTACGGACTTTCTCTTCATATAAGAATTCCCGCCAAACTGCAATATCCAGTTTTGCTTCCTGGTCTATTTTAACGAAATGATGCAGTTCTGTCATTCCAATGGAGAGATTTATCAGTCTTCGCAAAAAGGCCCTCCCTGGTTTTATTACCGAACAGGCAAAATTTAATAAACCCAACAGAGATAAAAGTTCTTTTAATGTGCAAGCCCTCTTGTTGCTGAATTCTAATAACATATTGCGCATTTTAATGATTTTATCACCAGGAAGCCGCGCTTCCATGCGATCGGAGTCAAGTGTGATGCCCATAAATTCCATGACAGTAGACGGTGGATATGTTTTATCTGCCGACAATGGAACACCTATCATAGCGCAAATTTCTTGAAAATGTTTAAGAGCTAAAGCTACTTCATCACGCGTCGGGGCAAGGAACAAAAAATCATCAAGGATATAAACTACTGCGCTGCTTCGTCCTTTATTACGAGCGATCCATTCAAGAGCCGAACTGAACTCCTCAAATGTTTTACAACTGGAAGCTGCCCCCTTTGCTAAACACCGATCATAATAAATCTTCCCTTTCCAAACAAACCCAGTTAGCGGATATTGGCTTTCAGCTAAAGGAATAATCCGGAACGCATTCTCTATGTCCGTTTTAGCCATGTAACTTCCGCATCCTAATTTCCTTAGATATAAAATTGCATCGCCAATGCTCGCATATGAAACAGATTTAAAGTCCTGAGAAATACCGGCATTGATGGAAAAAGGAGAATGTTTAGGATAAGAAAGGTGATGGATTAAACGAAACTGACCCTGAACCTTCTTAGGTACTAATCCTATCGGAGAAATTTTAAAGTGAACAAAAGGTTCGACACTGAAAGGACCTGCAATACGTCCTTTTCCTAGTTCTTTGGCTAATTTGATATCCACAATGTCTGGATTTTGCTTTGCTGATAGCAATGTTTTTGGATCCCCTTTAACGATTTCACCAGAAAAATGCATACTAAATCCATTCTTAAAACCTTCAACCAGCCTATTGGTTTTGTCTTGATCATATCCGCTAAGAAAAATTTGTAGCCTTTCCCACGATACCGGGTTGGTAAACACTTTTTTTCATTTTTGAATACTGGCTTTTGACTTTCCGAGAGCTTATTGTTGGACTGTTGTTTTTTACCCGATTCGAACTGCTTCCCCCCTGCAACAGGGTCTGATCTACGACGCTTAAAACATCTGAACACGGCATGATTTGTGCCTCCGCAAAAGCTGCATGCATGCTGGAACGAACAGCCCCCGCAATGTTCCCCTCTGTTATATTTGAAGCAAACTTTCCGCGATGTTGAAATTGTGCCTTGGAAATCTTGCCTATCTCGAAAGGAAGACTTCTGACTTAAAGATTTAAAATATAATTCATGCTGAATTACCTCCCAAGGCATGTGCGTAGTTTGTCTTCGCTTTCTAAATTGAGTATCGTAATAATGCCAATTTCCATTGGCTTGCGCAATTGATCGCACTGTAGCTGAATATTGCGCCAGAGCCTCCGCTGACTCTGGATATTTGATTCGCATAACTGAGGCGTATTTTGCAAAAGCATCAGTCCATTGCTCAATGGTAATAAAACGCTTACGCTGGTTCGTAACAACAGACGCCCCTGTTTCTGTAAAATGCAACGAAATATTACTTTTTAGGCGCAAGTCATCGTCAAAAACGGTAGACAGCTCTACAAACTCATTAGCCCATATTTTTTCTTTAATTTTTTGACTAACCGTCGTGTGCAAGGGTAGAGCTACAGATGTAAAGGAAGGCTTGTTCTGTGTGTCACCAGAGTGTGCAATATCCAGAGACAATGCTGGAATTGAAATTGAAATCTGATCCCCCGTAATTGTATCGATGCTGTTGTCACCGGTGACGTAACTGACACGTCAGAACCCATAGCCGCACTCACTGATCGTCCCACCGAACTGAGTGAAGGATGTGAAGTATTCGTTTTTTCTCCATGTGTATTAATGTCATCAGCAGACACACGCTGCGGAGTAATGATACCCAGATTACTTAGATGCTCAGTTACTTCTTTCCTCACCGTATTCCCCAACTGAGACACAATTGCAGATGAAATGTTATTAACCAAAGCGTCGACATCCAAAGGCGGTGCGGTATTTAATGCAGCAACTGCGGCGTCATTTGTTGGTGTCCCAGTAGTGGCAGTGTGGGATGCTGTGTGGAATGCAGCAATGGCGGTGTCATTTGTTGGTGTCCCAGTAGTGGCAGTGTGGGATGCAGGGTGCGCCCGCCTAGAGCGCCTCGTTCCCACCTGATAATTCAAACTTGCAGCCTCCACCGTACGCTTCCTGCCTCTCCTTGTATCCATTGTAATGCTAGAAAGCAATAAATATAAAATCCAATAAACATGTCATTTAAACTGAACATTTGCATGTCAATGTCATTATCATCATCATTATCCACATAATCATTGTCAACCTACAACATACTTGCAGTATCAAAATTTCCATATGAACATACTAGGAGATCTCAAATAATATAATATGAAGGCCAATATACTCAATTCCATTAAAATGGTATCAACATGCCGAATTTCACAGCCGCATATCAATATCACTTGTTTGAAATTAAAACTTTGCATATTTTCACTTTATTACAATAATCATATATAAAATTCAAATAAACAAATAAATCGCCATCATCATCATCATCATCATCAAACCCCCGACATATTTTAAGTGCAAAATTTCCATACTGTAATGCTAGGATATCTAGAATTTGCGGCTTGACTAAATCTCAAAGTGTTTATTCACCATACTGGCTTCTCTTCACTGGCTCACTGTAAGGTTCTGAATCTCAATGCGCTAAAAGTCACCACACTGACTTATCGCATAAGCTTCTAACAAAAGCAGGTCATATTTCCAAATAATGGAAACCCAATAGAATACTAAAGCTCATAATGGCTAATCACTAGCTCATTGGAAGCTCCTGAATCTCAATGCGCTAAAAGTCACTACACTGACTAATCGCATAAACTCTGAACAAAAGACAGCTCGCAGTTCTGAGTAACATCCACATTATAAGATACTAATCTCAAAAGTGCTAAGACACCATACTGGTTCATGTATAGCTTCGGAGAACAGGCATATCGCCATTCTAAAAAGAAACCCACTGGGTTCTTCATATGCAATTAATTCACTTAATCTGAAAACAAAGTTAAGCTGTAAATATGCATAAAATGATAAAGCTATACTTCGCTATAGTAATATCGTTTTGTACATACATACATACATACATACATACATACATACATACATACATACATACATACATGCATACATACATACATACAACACGCATGACTGCATACATACAAAAGAACCAACCACATACATACAAACATATATTCAAACAACATAACATAACAAACATGCGTGCAAACATACAAATATGCATACTAATACATACAGACATACATACAAATGCAAAAAAAAACAACAACAAAAAAACATACATACATACAAATAAAACATACAAACAAACATGCAAACAAACGATCTAAAAAGATACACACCTATATGCACACAAACACACATTAACCTACACATACAAAGAAACAAAAACAAAATAGAATACACACAAAATCATGTATACATACAAACATACATACAAACATGCATGTCACAAAACATACATACACATACAAACAAGTACCCAACAATCATACATACACTTACATGCATGCACCCATACATACATACATACATACATACATACATACATACATACATACATACATACATACTAAATAAACATTTAACTCCCCTGAAAATAATAATGGTCTAAAGCTCATCCACGGCTGTCTTTATGGCGAGTCGAACCGAATGATAAAATCTCTTCTGGCCCAGCAAATTCAGATGAATGCCATCTCCACTAAACATTTCCTGAGCGGACCCAAAAATTCTCCTGTGACGCCATATCCTAATTCTATAATCATGCTCAACTAAAGTCGATAAAAGGCGCAGAGTATTTGTTCGTCGCAGGTCATAAAGCTCTGCCGAAATATGCCTTGGTGATTTTCTTGTAAAAATCTCACAAATATAGACCCGACGGACGTTAAAGTCATTTAGCAGCTTTGTTGTGATATCTTCCAGATCGCTGGCGATTGCCAGGCACTTCCAATTCTCCGCTACATGGTCAACCGCATTCTCCCCAGCCTGTATAAGAGCCGCACTGTCAACATCATTTCCCCCCAACTGTATCACCACAATATCAGGATTAAAGTCCTGTAAAAAGGGGGCAATCGCTACATTAAAACGGTTCAGATCCAACACTTTCCATCCGCCTGTTCCACGAAATTTTACCTGGCACTGAGACAGATCGAAGTTTTTTTTCAACTCAGCTTTACGTCGGTCCCGAATATCAAGGTCCAGACGTCTGATAAAACTATGCCCTATCAAGGCCACTTTTGGCAAGGGCATATATGTAGGTCATAAATTACACGCGTGATGCATAAAATATAATGCTAAAAATACCTCGATCCTAGCACAAAACAGCAAAACCACAAATATCTATTCACATTTCACACTCCATCAGTCCAAAATTATAAGATTTTGGTTATAATTGTTTGTCCGCTAATTTTTGTCAGCAGAAACAAATACTCTTTAAAATATCTGAAATTGATCAATAACATGTCCAAACTCGTTTGGTATAGTGCAGTTAATTTTACCGGTCTTGACATTCTTATGCACAAATTTACACCCCAGTTCAATTCAAACTATACAACGTTGACACTTATCATAAATTGCGCTGAGGTATATCCGCAGCTTTTATTTAAATGTTGTAAGATATATAATTATTCCACTTGCATAGAGACTCGATTCTCTGACTCATTTAGTAAAGCATATAAGAAAATACGTGTCAGTGAAATAAAATCAGTGTGATAAAACTAGGATGAGGGCTCGTAACAAATGATCAGCCACAGTCAGAGCTAAACATCTTGAAAACAAGCCTATATAGTTTATACAGTAAAACTGGGATTTACAGGAGTATACATTGGTTTTCTTATTTCTGCTCAAAAATATAGATTGTGGTACCGGGGCGGTTCTAACGAGTACCCACAATCTTTGTTTAGAGCAGAAATATGAAAACTACCACAATTTTCATCCGAAAGTTTTCATTGTTTGGTGGTAAAATTCCCAATATATTTGAATAGGCGTGTTTTCGTAATGGAACTAAATACGGAGCGCCCAAAAGAGACATACTCGTAACATTAAGTATTGACCATCTAATGAAAGGCTTAGATCGGAATGGCGTCGTCATAAAGTCCGAGATGCGACCCAACGTTCCATAAGCCGGTGCTTTTTCTGTGTATTTTGCGTTCGATGGATCTTTTTTTTTTCAGAAATTTTGTAATTCCATCACGAAAATATGCCTATATAATTTTGACCCCCTTAAACCCCACACTTATGTAGTAAAACTGGGGTTTACAGGGGTATACATTATTTTTCATATTTCTGCTCAAAACATAGATTACGGGTACTCGTTAGAACCGCCTCGGCAAAAATAGATTGTGGATATTCGTTAGAACCGCCTCGCCGAGGCGATTCTAACGACTATCCACAATCTATGTTTTGAGCAGAAACATGAAAAACATCAGAGTTTTTTATCTGAAAATTTTCGGTTTTTGGAGGTGAAATTTTCTATATAGTTGAATAGGCGTGTTTTCGAAATGAATACAGGTGGTGTTATGCGCCGTGTGGCTGCCATACAAAGTCTCTCCGTACTTCATCATAGCGTAGTCCCTTCTTTCTCCCTCTTTGTGGTCAATGTGCCTATTTGAAATAATTTTGAAATGGAATATCGATGAAGTCAGTGCGAGGAGGCATGTTGCAAACCATATTATTGTTATGAACAGACACAATAAAATCAAGGGCCCAGTTGTTCAAAGCGTCGTTAGCTTAACGAGCTCGTTAAGGGTCATTTCGTTAACTGTTTTAGCGGATTCAATGCACAATATTTTGATATTTTTTGCTGAAAAAATGTGAGTAGCTTTTGCACTGCAAAAGCTACTCATATTTTTTCTGCAAAAAAATTCAGCGTATTTGCGTATCACTCGATGTAAATTTTAACGACTCGTTAACTAACGACGTCGTTAGCTTTGAACAACTGGGCCCAGCTTGTTATTTTTCGGTTTTTCAATCATTAAGCCGAGTCTGAAGTTTTTGGTTTCTTTAATCATGTTTTATGACCCAGAAAATACAGACACCAGTACTGTTTCAGTTCCGCGTGTGTTCATTACACTCAAGTGTTCCTCCCTTTAGCATGTATTTCAAAGGATCCATTCTCCTAATACTTCTTAACATTTGCAGAATATTACCGCTTACAGAATCATTGCATCACGAAATTTTGACCCGATTAAAACCCACTTTTATATAGTAAAACTGGGGTTTACAGGGGTAGACATTATTTTTCTTATTTCTGCTCAAAAACATAGATTGTGGGTACTCGTTAGAACCGCCTCGCCGAAGCGGTTCTAACGAGTACCCACAATCTATGTTTTGAGCAGTAATATGCAAAATATCAGAGGTTTTTTTATCTGAAAATGTTGTTTTTTGGTGGTGAAATTTTCTATATATTTGAATAGGCGTGTTTTCGTAATGGGACAATGTAGACTGTATCAGCAAATAGAGTAAGTCCTAATTAGACTGCAGGCGCAATCTGATCAGGGCCCTCGCTGTTCACATAAAGCGCACAGATCCTTCCACACGTTGCGCATCGTATTTTTCTTCTTGTGTATTTTAAGGGCTTTGAAGTTCAAGTAGCCAACGCTCCAGTAAATGAATTTTACCCAACATTTAATCACGGGCCATACAATACAAGTATTTCAGAGGTAAGAAACATAAAATGAATCGTAACGTCAGAAAAACACAACCTGCGCATCTGCACAGTCTGATCAGAGGCTTCATAGTCTGCATGAAGAAATTTTGCATCCGAAGCTATCCAAAATGCACCTAATGAAGATTCTGAACTGAATCTTTGCTGAATGCACATGTCCGAAGGTATATTTTCTGACGTTGCGACTCAAATTAAGGTAATTTTCATGTATTTGTCAGCGCGTCAGCAAACACAATACATTGATGACAAATAGAACTAGAATGCGCAGTCGATGGCGCGCCATCGCAAATCCGCACGCTCTTTGCTAATGTTTCTAATAACATGACGAACGGACGAACGGACTTGCTATCCCACACCCTTACAATAAGGGGAGGTCAGGTAGCAAGTTGGTTAAATTCCGCCCAGTGGTTTAGGAGAAAATAGCGCGACAGACAGATGGACTGACGCCGGACGGACGGACAGAAAATTAATGTTCCTTTCGCACATCCTATCCATGAGGGGAAATGGTGTAGCAAGTTTGATTGAATTCCGCCCTGTGGTTTAGGAGGAGATAGCGTGACGGACAGATAGACGGATGACGGACGCACGGAAATATTGTTGCTCTCGCACACACTTACCTTGAGGGGAAGCAATGTAGCGATTGAATTCCGTCCAGTGGTTTAGGAGATAGCATGACGGGCAGACGGACGCACGGACAGTCGAACGCACGGAAACATAATGTTGCTCTCGCACAACTTTACTATGAGGCGAAGTGATGTAGCAATTTTGGATGACAGACGGATGGACGGACGGACCGATGGATGCGTAAAATTATCCCCATCGCTTTAAAAATAATAATAATAATAAAAACGTGGGGATAACAAATCTGTGGGAGGAAATGCCTTTCTGTCTACCTTTGTTCACAACGATCCGGAAACTCTGCAGTATGGGTTTACTTGGCTGTGTGAGCACAAAGAAAGATCGAGGTCATTGGTTTGGTAGAACAATTAATTATGCAACGTCGATGATGCGGAATAGAGCCGTTTGCTCAGATGATTTGCGGGTAAAAAATAGTGTAGAAGATGCCAGGAAGAGTCACAGTTACAGAACATAGCGCTATCTAAATATGTCCCCAAGAGGAAGAACAAACCAACCCTGAAAGATAGCCCACATGCTACAAAACAAAGCAACTAGCTCCGTTTTCCTCCAACAGGGTGACGATTGTGTCAGACAGGATCCACTAAACACAACAATAAGACTGCGAACAGAACAAAATATAAGCAAAGCCCCGCATGGAATAGCCACAAGGCTGATAAAACCAAACAACACTAGAAGCCCCGCCTTAGAACGGTCAGTAGTAAACATACCGGTTTTTAATCGATTCATTGGCACTAGATCTTCAAACAAGCTTCAAATATTGTAAAACAATAACAGAAACTCTTAAAAACGCGTGGCTTGGAAAGATGCAGACAAAAAAATATCAAACAAAGCACATACAGAAAGAAACAGCCAGCAAAGTGGCAGCCATCGACGTTGACGTGACTGCAATACAAGCATCAGAACAAGAAAACAGGACACGCGGGAGCAAAACAGAAAGCAAAGTATAGTCGTACTGCAGGTGAGCAGAATGCTAGGATACAAACAAAACAACATGTAGCGAGGTCCCATAAAACCAAGTCCGCTTGTTTTGTTATTTGATGTTTTTTGCTTCAAAGAGATCTTCTTTTCAACATTTATTTTAATTTTGTCTTGACCTGTAATCTAGAGACACTTTTATTTTGTAATTGCAACTCTGCGCCTCGTGAAAGCTCATTTTTGTAATCGTGGCATTGAAGAGGATGCAAATATTCGTGTTTGATTCCTTGGTCAAATTCTAATTGTAAGGTGCTTGAAAATCGTTTGAGTGTGTGTGATAATGAATACGGACTTCGACCAGCGAAATCTGATGAAGGTTCAGACCATTCGCTGTGCATATTCTACTTAGCACAAAAATAGTGCAGGCGAAATTACAGACACCGATCAGATTGTGCAGAACCAATATGTTGTCCGGCAGGCAAGTTGGTGTATTATTATGAATTTTTCATGTGCCCGAAAATAACTCATCGCTTAGTGCAAACCACTGAAGTAAGAAAATATACATTCTGACACGTGCGCCAAACAGAGACACAAATCAGCCTGCACATCAACTCAGTCTGATCAGTTTTCTTTGCCTACATGGAGAAACTTTGCATCCTTGAAGTACGTTTTCTGACGTCGCGGCTCATTTATTCTAACCATTATTGTCTTTCAGCTTACACCCAAAGATACAGTTATTTTCAATTTGACAGATAAAACATACGACGAAGATGTACCCAAGCCAAACCTGTACTTTGCCATTGAAAGTTATAACATACATGAGGTGAGTTGCATTGCCATTGAACGTTACATGAGGTGAGTTATATTGCCATTGGAGGTTACAATGTACACGAGGTGAGTTATATTGCCATTACGATATGTATGATGTGACTTATATTGCCATTGGAAGTTACAATATACATAAGGTGAGTTATCTTGCCATTGGAGATTACAATATACATGAAGTGAGTTATATTGTCTTTGGATATTACATTGCCATTGGAGGTTACGATATGCATGATGTGTGTTGCATTGCCATTGGAAGTTACAATATACATATATACATGTAGTGAGTTATATTACAATTGGAGGTTACGAATTGTATGATGTGAGTTATATTGCCATTGGAAGATACAATATGTATGAGGTGAGTTATATTGCCGTTGGGGGTTACAGTACACGTGAGATGAGTTATGTTTGCCATTGGAGGTTACAATATATATGAGATGAGTAAGAGAAATACAATGTACATGAGGTGAATTTATTGTCTTTGGAGGTAACAATTTGTTTGAGGTGATTTATATTTGCCTTTTAAAGTTGCAAAAAAACATGAGGTGAGTTATATTTGCCATTGAAAATTATAATAGACTTGAGGTGAGATACGTTTGACATTGAAAGTTGTAATATACATATGAGGTGAGTTATGAATCATTTTAGAAGCATGAAAAATTGTACAATTGTTTAGTTTTATTTGTAGATCTCCTGCACCTTAGTTGTTAGCTAGCATTATTTTTGAAACGAACCAACAGAGCTAGATATGATGACTGAGCGAATTCACACCTATCTTAAGTCGTTAAATGTACTTTTAAGACATTCGGAAAACGGCAATGAGCAACATAAAAATATAGGAGAAGAGACGAGATAATGCATGTTGAATTGGAAAGTTTTACACTACAAGCTTTATATGTGGAAGCAGGAAATTGTCCAGCTGCTGTACAAATAAAAAACGAGACTCCTATTATCGATCTATTATGTGCAGCTGATCTTAAGTGCTGTGTGGTGGCCGTAAATTCTTCCCGTACTTTATTATAGTGAACTTTTTATTGGGATCATTAAGTCGGTTCAGGTATTCAAACTACTATGCTGTCGTATGAAGAGTCTCAATGAAATAAGCTGAGAGTTTCGATTTTTTCCAAGGGAAACATTCATAGAATTTGTTGTGCACTTGCAACAGCAGGGTAAGGACTGACCATTTAAGTAACATTTATTTATGCTCTTATTGTTAGCCCGTAAAACTATTAGCTTATTTGTTGTATAAATTGTACCAATAAATCAGCAACTGAAAACAGTAGACCGCTATTGTTAATTTTGTTTTTATTCGGAACATATTTTGGACGCAAATGGCCTCTGTGCAGTAAGGTCCTAGAACTCACAGCTCTTGATTGCGAAACATCAGACGGTATTGAGCGGTGTTAATATTTTGATGCTCGCGTAATTGAACATTTGAGCCGCACCATCAGAAAACGCACTTTTGGACATGTGTTTCCACCGAAGATTTGTCAGCCTGCAATTTCGAGCAGTCTAATTAAAATCTTCACTAGGTGCATTTTTGATAGTCACGGATGCACATTAGTTCATACAGACAACGAAGATTCTGATCAGAGTGTGCGGATGCGAAGGCTAATTTGAGTCTTCGTTGGACGCACATGTCAGAAGGCACGTTTCCGTTTCATCCATATTTATCAACAGGGGGTCTGATTTATCTATTTTGTTTCTAGGTGGATGGAAAAGATCTGTTCGATATGCCAAGGGGTAATGGTATAGTAACCTTGAAGAGGACGATTGACTTTGATGTGTTACCTCGACACTTCTACGTTCTGAACATAACCGTAAAGGTATGTAATCGTGTTTTAATTTTATTTACACGTTTTTCTGTGATTTTCACTGATTGAAGTAGGGCGCTTGAGTACGACAACATTTAAACCTAGGATTAAAGTGGATTTAAAACCTGTAGGTTGTACTAATGGCAGCTGTTAGCAGTGACTTTTGTGATGTTTGTTCTTTGTGTGGCATTGTGCCTAAGTTGCGGGGCTTTTCTCGTAATTTGTCGTATTCGTTGTTTTATTGTTGTGTTTAGTGGATCCTGTCTAACATACTAATTACCTAACTGGGGAAGAGATTGCTTTGATTGTTTGTTTTTTATTTTTGGCTTGTTTACTATCTGTCTTGGTCTGTTTGCTCTTTCTCTTGGTGTATTGGTTATCTATATTATGTGATTATGGCTCTTCCTTCCTGGACTGCTTCTCTGTTATTTTCCATTTTTGAATGTTGTATATGTTTTAAAAAAAAAGGTAAGAGAAACGTCCAGGGAGTGCCACAATTACAAACCGCAGTCCTTCCGAGACACCAAGAGGAAGAGGAAACCAAATAAACGCAAAACGAACAAACATACGAAAAGCACTAACAAGATTAGCTCTCTCTTCCCCAAGCGAGGTAATCGCAATGCTAAAAGGACGGAAAAACACAAGAACAAAATAACACAAGGTAAGTCATAAAACAAATAGCCTCGTAGAATAGTAAAAAAAAGGGTAAGAGAAAAGTCCAGGGAGTGCCACAATCACAAACCGCAGCCCTTTCCAGACACCAAGAGGAAGAGGAAACCGATAAAACCAAACAAGCACAAATCGAACAAACGTACGAAAAGCACTAAGAGCAAGACTAACACTGGGACCACCGCCTTAGAACGGTCAGAATAAACCACCGGGGGTTTAAAGCACTTTTTCAGCTGGGTCCCGATGCTACTCTTAATACAGAAATACGTAAAAATTCGGTTCACATAAAGGCTCTCAACTCAAAGTCAATGCATCAAAGCGAAAACATAAAAGTCAAATTAATCACAATGATAAACAAAGACGAGTACTCATGGCTACTTCTACTGTATGCCAGAGTAAGGGAAAACCAGTAATTGAACCACGGCGGGCCAAGCCAAAGACATATCGTCAAGCCCCAACCTACTGATTAAAGTTTTACGAAGAGACCGTCATTGAGTCTGAGGCCCGAACCGCCGTCGTGCAATAAAAGAGTGAAGCATAGCCGCATACTTTTGACATAATTATATGGAAAGTGTGATTGTAAAAGATAAATATATCCGTTGACACAGTAAGATGTGCCAGGAAATCAATCCTGGCTAGATATTCTAACATCGTGCATGACATATCGTGCATGACATAATACGAAAGGGCGCCACGCAAAATAAACGACTTCATCTGAAGCGTCATATTGTTTAATTAACATTTAGTACGCAGGACAAATTAATGTTTTGTGTTTCACAGACAGTATTGGACCTTCAAATTGTGTCTTTGTTAAGGGGGTAGGGCGGGGCTTTGCTAGAAGTGTCAACTTTTTTTCTGGGAACGAATTAAATTGTCGTCTGCTAAACAAAGCGTTGCTTAGATACTCAGACCACTCCTGTTAAGTCATCTATCTATTACACTAGTGTCTACACTAAATGTGTCAGACAGACCTCTTTTCAGAAGGAATGAAAATGACTATTGACAGTTGCCTTCCTTCAAACATATATGTTACCAACCTCGATTACGGATTAAAAGGTAATTTTTACTACTGGTCGTTCTAAGGCGGAGATTCTACTATTAGTTGTTCTTTGTATGACCTCGTGGCTGTTCGCTGCGGGGCCAGTTTTCATGTTTTGTTTCCTTCGTTGTTTTATTGTTGTGTTTAGTGTATTCTATTCATCATTGTGATTACCTTGTTGGAGAAGAGGGAGCTTTGCTTTGCTTTTCTTTGATGTGTGGCTTCTTTACTGTTTACTCTGCCTCTTAGGAGTCATCAATAGGCTATGATCTGTGACTGTAATTATTCCTGAACATGTTTCATACTATACTTTTTTTTAGATTTAGGATTTCTTTTATAAACACTATGGTCCTATGATTATTTTGAAATGGCGTTTTATAGACCTCATTCAGTCAACACTAAACATCGACAAAAATCTGTTCAGAACATATGGTAAGTAAAGTACGATAGTACAAAACAATTAATTAGTAAAACATACAAGTTTATCATGTGATAAAATAAGCTCCTGTCCAATTTGCTACCTCTGGTTGGCTGTTTTGTGAACAATGGATACAAGAAGCTGACAATTGTCTGATGTAGTGTAATTTTTATAATTGCAAGAATGTGACAGAAAGATACAATAACTGTGCTTTCGACACCTGTTAGAAAGACATGTCGCTTGGCGTTTTATTCTAAATGTAAAACTATTTCTGATCGACAATATCTTAACAGGAACAATTTGTCTTTTACGTATCTGTGCTTTGGTGTCAAACTCTTTTCGCACAACTGATTATACGGCCAAAGATGCATCTGACCTGTGCAAGTTCTACAGGAAACTGAATGTTTGGAAATTTTTATTAATTATATTGTTTTGCTTATCTCGGCTCTTTGTGATTGTTGATGTGCCATATCAATAATGTGAAATTTTCAGAATTTTGAACAAGTTGAACTTGGTGAAAACATGCAACCAAACTATATTTCGTATAGCTCTTTGCATAATTAGCATCTATTTTTATTATGGGAAAATGGAAAGTTTTAGAATTCTGTAAATAAAATAAATAGAAAAAAATACTTGTGGTGCATAATTATTATTAAATCATGATAAAAATTTGTAAATTAGCTCTTCTGTGTAAACTGCCAGGCAAAAACGGCTTTCCGAAAGATGTCTAAAGGAGAGTAGATTTCATTGTTGTACTTTTTGTTAATAGCTAAACAGTGTTTCACTTTCTAATGATTCTCTTTTAATAATTATGTAAGTTCATTATTCAGTTATGTTCGGGGTAACATATTCTCATCTTTTTGGGAAAGAGCTGCCAACTCTGCTTGCCGTATGTTATGTGGCTGTTTTATTGTATTTGTCTGTCTTTCCTTTTTGTGTTGGGGGCTTGATGTAGATCTTATTGTATCAGTTCCTGAGTTCTTTTATTTTCTTTATTAGCTAAGAAAATATTTTCTATATTATTGTTATTTTGAAGGATGCGCCGGATAGTACTGCCAAGACAGCATCTACTACACTGACGGTTACAATACTGGATGCCGATGATCAAAAACCCCAGTTTATTGTACCAGGTTGCACGCCTCCATGTGTTGTACCGCCGTTTGAAGCTATTATTGGTGTTAATGAGATGGTTTGTGTGCATTTATATACATGTATTTCGTTTTTGGTTTCGATACTCATCAATGGCTCTTCTCTGGCACATAATGAGTGTCTAATACCTGAATATTTTCTGCATATTTGTCTATAAATCATCGATAACAGGACGAAATCATTGAGATAACTATAAAAAGAGGCACATGGGTAGTTCTGAGCACAAAGTTTAGTTCACAGATAATATTCGATATGATGGTGTTTTACTCGTACAGGAGGCACCCGCTGTCTTAGGGGGCATTACCATATTAAACTTGAGCCGGAGCCCAAATATTTCCTGCACAGTCATATGTGCGCCCTTCAAAAACATATATCAGCTTGCGCATCTGCTCAGTCTGAAATGGGTCGTCTCATGGCTTTCTGATGGTAACTGGGGAGCCAAAGAGTGTTCAGGTAGACATGCAGTCTAGCAAAAAACGCTGTGCATGCACAGATCCGACGAATCCGAGAAATTTAGTCTGACAAATCCGAGAAATTTATTCAAAACCGTTCCCGTGAGAGAGTGCGGGCGTGTAGGATTATCTGGGCAGTCGCTATCAGTAAACGTGAATGCCCGTACGATACGTTTCTATTAGCTCGTCTCATATACGAGGCACATTGCTCTAATCAGCATGCCCAACTATTCAGTTGATACTGCGGTATTAACGTCAGTACTGAAGTACTGAATTAAATAACTAGTTTTATACCTAAATCTTTGCTATAGTACAAATTCAAACACTTTCAAAAACTAAGACTGACTTGTCAAAATGACATGTATCTTAGCGGGTTCTGGATCCACTATTTTGCTTTCTGTATGCCTTGCTGCTTGCCAAGACATGCGCATCATACGCTTCATTTCCAAACTTTTGGGTTTAGCCACACTGATGAAGTTTAAATAACAGAAAGGCCTCTGTGGCACTAAATTAGGTATAGTTAAGCTCATTTTGTAAAATATCGAGTAATTTTAGCGTGTATCATTCCTACATTTACCAGATATTCAGGTCAGATCGCCCAAGTTTGACGCTGCTCAGTAACCTATCTCAGGAAGAACAAAATGTTTAAATGTATATGTTGTCTTTGTTTTAAACTTTTCAGGGTCGTTTACAAGTTACACCAAAGATGGTAGTGATAGACAAAGACACTCTAAATACTCCCATGATCTTCACCATACATTCAGGTATCGTTTATTTACAGAGATTCTTTATATGAGATCAATGAAGTATGCATGGCTGTACAAGTCCCACCAGCGCTGGTCTAAGCGAAATTCGATTTTCCATGACCTCAATTAAAATAATAATAATAATAATAAATAAATAAATAAATAATAATAGTAATAATAAAATTGCACTATGATGAAGAACGGGTAGACGATGACCTCCACACAGACTGAACAAATACATGTTTTAAACACTATGGAAGCTGGGGGCGAGGGTTGGGATTCCGTAAAGCTAGTTTAAGACCTTAGTAATTCATTACTGACCGTTCCAAGGCGGTACTTTCAGTGTAGTACTTTGTGTTAATTGTTATGTAGTGTTTCACTTTCTAATGTTATTCTTTTAACAATTACATAAGTTGATTCTATATTCAGTAAAGTTTGGGTAAAAGACTTCCCACCTTTTTGGGAAAGAGTTGACAACTCTGCTTCCCATCTGTTCATTTTGTTATAATGTTTGTCTGTCTTATCTTTTGTGTTCGGGACTTGATGTGGAACTGATTGTATCATTTCCTGAGTTATCTTGTTTAATTTTTGCAGCGACCACATGACACTTAAAACCAATTGCAATGAAGGTCAAATAAAATTATTTAACAGAAACTTTTTAATCCATTATTGACGAAATATTCACGTAATAATTGTACATATAGAATAAGTTCTCAACTTTATTTGAATTTGATCTTGTAAGATGGATACATTTGAATCATGCATCGTCTTAAAAACTGTTCTTTAGTAACATCATATTAGTTTTTATTTAGAATTTACGACGTTTATAATAAAACAACATACTTAACCATTTTTTTGTTTTATTTTTATGTAGTCGAAATGTTATTGGCAGGAAAATTACCTCAACAGAGAAGAGCTAATGCAGTGATAGAGAATTTAAGTAATTTGGAATATGTCGACCAAGCAAAATATGTGTTCGTGGTATATGCGCATTAGGCAGGTGCAGATCAGCCAGCTAGCCGGTACACGGTGATCTGAACCGGCACTTTTTGCATATGTTCATAGACACCTTTTTGCTCGATGTGGCCAAGGTCTACAAAGATGCTGTTAGCAGTGATGCCAGGTAGACTTCAAATCTGTGTGCGAACGGGTTTTACATGTAGCCGCCAGTCAGTATGTGCCCATGTGACTCTTTCGTTTTGCACTGGTCAGTTTATAGCATATAATGGTTAATTCCTCTTTGTCTGTGCACAGGATAACACATTTCAGCAGTAAGCTATTTGCTAAATTTGGGGTATTTGCACTGAGTGGTATTTTTTGTCTATTTGAAGTGAATAGTAACGAAACAATGACTTTAAAACTTGTAAAATATTCAAACACCCAAATTTCTACCCGGAGTGTTTTTTTTCCCAGTATTTGTATTGGGTGTAATTTTGTATTTGCGAGAATAATGCTGTGCAAGACGCTTTTATGTGGAATAATTTATATTTTAGGTGATGACCACCATTTGTTTGACATAGACGCGACGATCGGGGCCATAACTCAAATACAGTCAGTTCGCCAGTCTGGTATTCCTGATAAAGAATTCCGATTAGTAATTCAGGTATGGTAAATAACAGGCGCCTCTTTTGCACTGCCTCTATAAGTACATTCTCTTTTCTTTGCTTTCTCAATAGGATACTTTCGAAACGTGTACTTTAAAGTACTGGCCTTTTACATTCATAAAATATATACAGTCAGTCCTCTTTATATCGACACTCAATACAACGACAAAAATCTTTATACTGATAATTTGATTGACGCAAAAGTTTACCTAAAAAAGTGACATTTACCCGGAAATTATGCAAGAATATTGGATATTATTCTTCAAGAAACGTATGTTTTGGGTATTCGTTAGTCACTTCACTGAGGCGATTCTAACAAATAACCAAACATGTTCTATGAATAAATAAGAAACAAGGCCTTTTCTACTTATATTTCTACTCATTGAGGATTCCTTACAACAGCAGATTAATTTAAGTGACAACATCTGTGGGAACAAATACTGTCATTGTAACGAGGGTTCACTGTATTTATAATACAGTCATATCTGTATGGTTGAAAAAAATGACTTTCTTGCAGGTAACTAAACAGAACAAGCCGGATTTATCTGCTCTTGCAATTCTTACAGTAAAGATACGAGAGAGAATGTCAGATTTCAATGGTACAATCCCGGATTATCTGGACGAGGCCGAGTCTCCGCCAGAGGAGGACAACCATTTGTTAATACCACTCATTGTTTTAGGAGTTATTTTATTCATTGTTATAATAGCTATAGTTGTTATCCTACTGGTCATCCGCCGAAAGCAGAAAAAGACAATAATTCGACCTGAAGATACCAAATCCGAACCTCAAACAGAAGAAGAAGAACTCCCAACAGACAGGGACGAACATACAAGATCTAATGAAAAGCTTGTTTCTGGTATTTCATCTGGTGCCTTAATTTTCCAAGACCCGCCATCTGCCAGAGGAGCTGCTCTTCCGCCATTACCTTCACGTGACAATGCAACGGAAACAGAAAGTATGACTCAGAAGAAAAAGTCACGGCGAAGAAAAAAGAAAAGGGTTCCGGAGATATTTGATGGTACAAAAGATTACAATATGGGAGCTGATCCCGAGTTTTTCGATTCCTCAGATAAGTCAAAAATTAAAAGATCAACACGGAGTTATAGTAAAGACAGGGATGCCCAACTTCGACTTCAGGTTCCTAATGATCAGCCACCTGATGAATAGACAAATTCCGGAAATATGTGTATTAGTTCGTATTTCTTCGCCCATTTATGCCAAGCGTCCCGTAAAAGGGACATTAGCAAAAAGTGTAGACCCAGATCACACCCACAGAACTGAGCGCTTAATCAGTTTGTACACTGTTTGCATTTAACCCTAGTCCTGCTGAATCCGGATATGTCCTATCTTTGCAAACAGTGTAGATCCAGATCAATTGGCTTCTGAAGAAGCCAACTGATCTGGATCTGCACTGTTTGCTATTTAGTATGTGAATTTATATTAACAATCTCAATCGAGTCATCTGATTGGCTGAAAATTAGATATGGGTGTGGCACCTTAATTTATTCAGCAGGACAAGGGTTCATATAGATATCTCTACAAAACATGGTAAGAATAAAAACTAACCAGACACTCCTTGTTGGAAATTGATAGGTCCAAAGAGTTAAGGTAGAAGAGTCCACTCGGCATACATTGGTTAAACCTGATACATAACCTACCACCATTAGAATTTTCGGTGCAAACGGTGTCTAAAATAAATATTATATGTAGACAACCTAAATTAGCTACGCTGTAATCGGTTCGGAGAAGTTTTGAGTTGTTGCATGCCACATGTGGAAGCATGTATACGGCTCAATCACAGTGTATAGATTAACTCTTAAAGCGCCAAGCAAATATGCAGCAGACGACGATGTCATTTTTGTTTATTTTCAGAGACAATAAGACTTCGCATTTCATGTGTATTTTCTGCCTAGCAGACGGTTCACATGGAATGCAAAGCCTTACTTACCCTAAAAACTACAAAATACCAAAAAAAACAAAAAAACAAAAAAAAAAAAAAAAAAAAAAAACGAAACAACAACAACAACAACAAAAACAAAACCATCAGACTATCGTCTGCTGCAGTTGTCAACGGTGCATTAAAAAAGTTAATAAGATCTACGATCAACAAGTGGTAAAGAAACATAAAAACGTCCTTATCCCATTGTACACTGAATAGACTTTCCCATGCTATATATTGGAAGAGTTCAATTTCAATTTTAGGTATATCCAGCTATGAGATTTAGATATTTCTAGAGAAAATTTTCTAAACTGTTTGCAAACACAGTGGATACCCTGATCAAATGCCGCGTTCTGTGGCGTATCATCTGGGTCTGCACTGTTTGCCAATTACCCTTTTAGGGGTCTCCAGACTACAATGGGTTAAATACAATTTTAGTTGTTCTTTAGCAACACGATTTGGAAGTAAACGTCTTTTAACAGAACATTAGTTGTTTCTTGAGCAAGTTCTACTAAAGCATAACGACATGTATTTTCTTTTTTAAAATTTCTTTTTTGATAGTCTTTTAGTGTATGTGAACGTAAGGGTGAATAAATGTAGCGTAAGTAAACATATGTTAGAATTAAACAAGCGGGAGAAATGCAAAAATGTGCCCCTCAGTCTGATTAGGGTCTTTCTCTTACAAACCGAGATTGATCCGATCAGTCTACATGGACACGCAGGCTGACCAGAGTATTCTCTATTTTCATATGCTAATTCTGCATATGCACCATTTCGTCTACTCCAAAAAGCATCTGCTCTCGAATACACTACGATATCATTGGGACTTCCGAGTTATAATGAAGGATCCGAATTACAGTAAAACCCCAATGACTCGAACAGCGATGACTCGTTTACCATGGCTAATTCGAACTTGTTCTTGAGTCACTATGAAAATGCTCTATGTAGCCAAGAAAGCAAATATTCATGGATATTTAAGGGAAATGTTCTTATTTTATCATGAAATGCATGTTGTGTGTACGCATTAAAATTGCCTCATCGAGGCGATTCTAATGAGTACATTCAACATACCATTATTCAACAGAAGAACGAAAAAACTTCTCTAAATTATCACCATTTGCTTCTTGATCTGGCGCTTTGATTTAAGCCTCAGTGGCTCAAAGTACCCATCTCTCGAATAAATTGACATGGTCCAAAAGGTGTTCGAGTTATTAAGGTTCAACTGTATAATGTCAAGAAACGTATTTTAATCAAAAGTATAAAGCATACATGCCATGCTGTTATTGAAAATAGACTCTACTGATTAAACTTTACAATTGTGGCATAGTCAAAATGTAAATGACATTACCCACCTAACTCAGGAAAGGTTACAGTCATTAAGCACCAATCTTAAGCTCCAATTTTTCTAATCAAATTCAAAAAGATTTATTATTAATTGTTATAAAAGGAAATAATATGGGTCGTGCCATGAAAAAACGTGTCTTTTGTCATATCTGCATCTGCAGAATCTAATCGTGGCCTTTGCTGTCCGCAAACAGTATCATTGGCTACTATAGAATGTTTCACTGGAGAGCAAATATCTGGAAGGGACTTGAGCTGGTTTAAGTCCCCAGTATTTTTTCTACTGACCGTTCCAAGGCGGTTCTTCTATTGCAGTTCCTTTTTGTTTTTGCGTCTGTGGTGTCATATGTGGCGTTTGTGTTGTCCTTGTTTGTTCCTAACTCTTTTCTTTCGGTGCCTCGGGAGGAATATGCTTCTTGATTTTGACATTTCTTGGGTAGCTTCACCATTACGAAAACATGCCGTTTCAAATATATTGAAAATTTTACAACCAAACACTGGCAAATTTTCAGATAAAAAAATTCTAATATTTTTCCTATTTCTGCTCAAAACATAGATTGTGGGTACTCGTTAGAACCGCCTCGGCGAGGCGGTTCTATAGAGTATCCACAATCTATGTTTTTGAGCAGAAATAAGAAAAATAATGTATACCCCTGTCAACCCCAGTTTAACTTATATAAAAGTGGGGTTTAAGGAGGTAAAAATTATATAGGCATCTTTTCGGGATGCATATCATTTGCAGGGTGATGCGAATCCGCAAATTTTGCGCATGCTCGAAAGTTTTGTTTTTTCTTTTGACCCGGCCCATATTATAAAGATTCTATGCGACAGTTGCTAGCCTAATGAAGGTTAACAACTTTGCTACTCTATCACGACGAGGGGCCGGGCCGCTGACGCAGTGATGTCTCATTCTTGAACCTTTTGTAGATCGCTTGTGTCTGGCCTTACAGATTGGGATGGCCAATGATACAGAGTTTTTTCAGGCCTTTACAAAAACATGCCTATTCAAATATACTGAAAATTTTACCACCAAAAATAAAAATTTTCAGATAAAAATTCTGATATTTTTATCATATTCCTGCTCAAAACATAGATTGTGGGTACCCGTTAGAACCGCCTCGCCGAGGCGGTTCTAACAAATACCCACAATCTATGTTTTTGAGCAGAAATAAGAAAAATAATGTATACTCCTCTAAACCCCAGTTTTACTATATAAAAGTGGGGTTTAAGGGGGTCAAAATTATATAGGCATGTTTTCGTGATGCAGAGACAAAATGACTGATCTGACTGTGTTTATGCTGATCTGAGACATCTCTGGGTGCATATATCATAAGGTAAATTGCTTACCTTGTGAGTCATATACATTTGTCTTGGCAAGCAACCCACATGCGTTCTATATACTTATTTTTTAAACTCATTATATAGAAACCAGTGCGCAGTTATTCAAAACTTAACAAAGTGGTTAGATAACGTGATGTTAAAAATTTCTACCTTAAAATTTGGCAAATACATTGATATTTTTGCTGTAAAAATGTGAGTAGCTTTAGCACTGCAAAAGCTACTCACATTTTTGCAGCAAATATCAATTCATTTGAAAAAACCTTAATTACAACAGTTAACGAATTTGTCATTATCGATCACGTTAAGCTAACGATGGTTTGAACAACTGGACCAAAGTCCAATTATGTATACTTATGAAGTAAATATTGGGACAGAAGTCCAAATGTGAGAAGACAAAATGACAAAGTAATCGCGCTGGAGTATGGCGAATTTGGTGTAGTTACCCTAGTAGTATTAAAATGGGAGTAGGCGAAATATATGATTAAACACATTGCTTTGCATATGCACAAGTGCGTTTGTGTATGTGCATGAGTTGCAAAACGGAAGTTACGTACGGTAGAAGTATTTTCAGTATTAGACAGTGCTTAATGTTTTGATCTGTTCTTTAAACATTGTTTTATTATGATTTTAAGTTATTCATCTTCGATCTGTGATATGCACTGATTTCCAGGTGCTTTTCTGTACAGAGACTGCATGTATCTATTGATTTATATTTGAATAAATAGTATATTGCATTGTGTAGTACAGTGTTGAATTAATTCTATTACAATTCAAATATCCAACTTTAACAAATATAACAAACCAGATCATTAATCGTAGAATCGTAAACAGTTAAGAAGGTGTCCGGGTAGTACCACAATCACAGACCATAATCTACCTATGACAACAAGAGAACGAGTTATCAAAATATCATCACCAAAAATATATATATATATATATAATTCTGACCCCGTTAAACCCCACTTTTATATAGTAAACTTGGTTCATAGGTGTATACAATATTTTTCTTATTTCTACTCAAAAATATAGATTGGGGACACTCGTTAAAACTGCCTCGGCAAGGCGGTTCTAACGACTACCCACAATTTATGTTTTGAGCTAAAATATGAAAAATATCAGAATTTTTATCTGAAAACTTTCAGTTTTTGGAGATGAAATTTTCAATATATTTGAATAGGCGTGTTTTCATAATGTGACGGTCAAAACAACAAAAAGTTAAGTAAAATATAAAAGAAGTTACCTAGAAAACGCCACAGTTATGGCACCGAAAGCAAAAGAAATGAGAAACGAACAATGACAAGACACAACAGATCAGTTGCAACATTACGAAAACATGCCTATTCAAATATACTGAAAATTTTATCACCAAGAATGAAAAAAATTTAGATATGAAATACTGATATTTTTCATCAGGTTATTTCATATTTCTGCTCAAAACATAACTTGTGGGTACTCATTAGAACCGCCTCTGCAAGGCGGTTCTAACAAGTACCCACAAGTTATGTTATTGAGCAGAAATAATAAAAATAATGTATACCCCTTTAAACCCAAGTTTTACTATATAAACGTTAGGGTTAAGGGGGTCAAAATTATATAGGCATTTTTTTAGTGATAATAATCCACATACAAACAAAGGACTGCAACAGAGAAACCAACTTGGAATGGCAAAAACAACTACTGGGGTGGGGCTTAACTTGTTTTACTCGATCGAAATATCGTCCTCATTACAAAAAAAACCTATTCAAATATATTGAAAAATTAACCCGAAAAAATGACAATTTTCAGATCAAAATTCTGATATTTTTCTTATTTCTGCTTAAAATATAGATTGTGGGTACTTGTTAGAACCGCCTTGATGAGACGATTCTAAAGTACCCACACAATCTATGTTTTTGAGCAGAAATAAGAAAAATAATGTATATCCCTGTAAACCCCAGTTTTACTATATAAAAGTGGGGTTTAAGGAGGTCAAAATTATATAGGCATGTTTTCATGATGCTTAACTCTGGTGCAGCTCAAAATTACTAATATGAAGTATACAGCCATCTTCCCCAACAAGGTTGTCACAATATCATACAGGACCCAACAACATCAAGATATTAAACAGTACAAAAATGTAAAATGATAAAAAGAAGGTGTCCTGGAAGTGCCGCATTTACAGAACATGGCCTATAAATGACACCAAGACGAACCTTCTCATCTGGATCTATCCTGTTTGCAAAAGTATACGAGTAGTTTGGTCTGCAGGGTTAAAAAAACGTTAGCTAGAACACAATTCAAAAGAAGTCCGTTTCCATTGTACGGTAAATTAGGAGAGAGGATGGCAGAAAACGGAATAATGTTTTTATCAAACCGAACATACCATTTTCAGTTGTCTGCTTATATAAAGAAAGGTACTTCTTTTCGCCATCTTTTAAACAGTATGTGAGGATACCCAAGAGCTGCCACAATCATGAAGCACATCCCTCCCAAGGCACCAAAAGAAGGAGAAATGACGGAGCAATAAGGACAAGACAAACGCCACATATGAAACCACAGACGTACAAGCAAAGGAGAACTGAAACTGAAGAACCGTCTTGAAACGGTCAGTAAGAAAATCAAAGGTGGGGGAGGAGTGGGGATGGGGGTTGGGGACTTACATCAGTCTTATGCGCGCGAAACCTCTGATGCAGCTCCTAATTACAAATATACAAATGTATGTTTGGTTCGCATAGGGGTCATCTATCTCATCTATGAAGCGTCACAATGTAATACATAGGATAATTATTGCATAAAAACAGTGTCGCACGTTATTAACAGCCGTGCATTAACCGGCGAAAAGCCGTGTGTTAACAAGGCAATTCACGCGCTGTTAATGCACAGCTACGCAACTTTCAATATGATCGTACCGGGGCCATAGATTTGCTGCCGTTACGAGATGTGTACTGCCTGGCCCTAGAACGAGCATAGTCAGTGGAAATTACGTTCGCGAGACATCGGTGAAAAGGCGAAACAAAATAGGGCAAGAAATAACGCGAAATGTAGCAAATGTTTTCAGTTTTTATGCAATAATAGCGATCGAGCATGGTTTTTCAATGCATTAACTTTGCCAGGTCCCTTGGGAGGTGTTGAAAACCGTGGCCTTCGGCCTCGGTTTTCAACACCTCCCACGGGACCTAGCGAATGTTAATGCATGAAAAACCATGTTTGATCACTATATTGGGCAACAACCATGCATGCAGTTTGCAGCAGAATATACATGTAGCGAGTGACAATCTATTCAAACTGCACGGACAAAATCAGTTTTGCCAAAAATCTTTCTGAATTCATAGACTAAGTCGCTATAAAATTCAAGTTCGGACTTTCTCGCACAAGTATTTTCAAAATAACTTTATACGAGGGCGTGTCAATAAATAACCAGCCTATTCCATTTCCGATGGACCGAGACGGTCACGATGTTCACGCTTTGTTTCAATATATGTTTTATACATGGGTACAAAATTGCACACGTATCGAGTCGTTCTTTAATAAGATATTGAATGTCAAACATGGCTAGTGATGCAAAGGCATGTTTTTTTTCCATCTAAGTTGAGTACCGTGCTGTAATTCGGTACTTGTATTTGAAAGGTAAAACAGGCAAGGAAATACACGGCGAGTTAGCAGATGTTTATGGGTCTTCTGCACCATCTTATGCTCAGGTTAAATTCTGGGTAGGGGAATTCAAACGCGGTAGAACGTCTTTAGAAGATGAAGCCAGGTTTGGACGCCCACTGGATGCCACCGACGAAGAAATGTGTAAGAAAGTTCGGGATCTAGTATACTCTGATAGGCGAATTCAGGTGGAAGAAATAGCGCAGGCATTAGGCATTTCACATGGTAGCGTTCCAACAATCTTACATGATCGTTTAGGTATGCGCAAGCTAACAGCCCGTTGGGTCCCCAAATCCCTTAGCGATGAGCAAATGGCAACCAGAGCATCAGTATGCAGCGCCTTGTTTAAGCGTTTTAGGTCAAAAGATGATTTTCTTTTGCGTCTGGTGACTGTAGATGAGACTTGGGTTCATCATTATGAGCCAGAGAATAAAGCTCAGAGTCGTCAGTGGGTAGGGTCTGGGTCTCCGAGGCCAACGACGTTCAAGACAGAACCATCTGCTGGCAAGGTGATGGCCATAGTATTTTGGGACGCAAAAGGAGTTATTATGTTGGACTTTTTACCCAAGAGAAGCAAAATAACTGGAGTGTACTTTGCAAACTTGTTAGACCAGCTGAGAACCGCCATCCGTGAAAAACGCCGAGGTAAACTCTCTAAAAGTGTTTTGCTGCAACAGGACAACGAAAGAGTCCACATTTGCAAAGTTGCAATGGATGCTGTAGAGCGAAACGGGTATGAATTAATACCACATCCTGCCTATTCGCCTGACCTAGCTCCTAGCGACTTCTTCCTATTCCCTAACTTGAAAAATGATATCCGTGGACTTCATTTCATTTCCGGTCTGATGAAGAAGTCGTGTCGGCAGTTGAGGAGTGGGTCAATGGAAAGGACCCTGACTTTTTTCAGTTCTGGGCTGATGGCACTTGAACACCGTTGGTCTAAGTGCATCACACTAGAGGGCAAATACATCGAAAAAGAAGAGGTGGATCTCAACCGGAAATAAGTTAGGCTAGTTACTTATTGACTCACTCTCGTATTTTGACACTTATTCAGAATGACGGCGATAAAACTTGGAAACTGTTGAATACGTTATAACGGTACCCTTGCTCAAGAAGTTAAGCAGTGAAAGTTTTATTTCGGTTATTACAGTCATTAACTTCGGTTGTATTCTTGCATAACTGATTTAAGTTTACTGAGACTACCTAATATTGTTTGTTCTTTGTATTACGTTTTGGCCCCTTGCTGCGTAGTTAGTTATGTTCAATCCTCTTTGGTGCATTGTTCTTGTGTTTGTCATTTCCTGTCTAATTTTGTGGCTTGGTCCGCCGTGGTTCAACTATTGGTGTTCATTTACTCTGGCATACAGTAGAATTAGCCATGAGTACTCGTCTTTGTTTATTATAGTGATTAAATTTGATTTTTATGTTTTCGCTTTGATGCATTGACTGAGTTGGGAGCCTTTATGCGAACCGAACTTTTATGTATTTCTGTATTAAGAGTAGCATCGGGACCCAGGGTGAAGTTGGCTAGCTGTAAAAGTGCTTTAAGGCCCCCGCTGGTTTACTCTACTGACCGTTCTAAGGCGATGGTCCCGGTGTTAGTCTTACTCTTTGTTGCTTTGTGGTTTATTCTACGAGGCGATTTGTTTTATGACTTACCTTGTGTTATTTTGTTCTTGTGTTTTCAGTCCTTTTAGCATTGCGATTACCTCGCTTGGGGAAGAGAGAGCTAATCTTAGTGCTTTTCGTACGTTTGTTCGATTTGCGCTTGTTTGATTTTGTCTGTTTTTTCTTCCTCTTGGTGTCTGGGAAGGGTTGCGGTTTATGATTGTGACACTCCCTGGACCTTCTCTTACCTTTTTGTGATCATCTCACTCAGGCAAGAGTGAAGTGGTTGCTTGGGTAACCGTTTAGCAATACGGTTTCAGTCCTAACATTCCGTACATCAAAGTTTCTGGTGAAATGGCATATGCAAATAGTGCACACCCAGATCAGACTGTTTCTTTTTTCAGAAGCAGTCTACACTGTTTGCCATTGCATCAAGAGTTACAAGAAACAACTGCATAAAAAGCAAAATTTAGACCAAAACTATGGAACAAATTGTTCGAAATGTCAGTACATTTACCGTACTTTTTGCAGTGGCTGTTTTTGTTCGTTCGCTCTTCCTCCAGGTATCAGAGGTAGGCGGCGATCTATGATTGTTGTATTTCGTTTTTGAACTGCTTAAGTTTTCTGGATCCCAAAACACCCATGATATACTTACACGATCAGGGTCAGTTTTCCCTTCTATCTTCTGTCGACGTGGCTGTATTCATTTTAATATTTACTGAAGCATTTGTCACATACTCTATATTGGGTTACTGATATATACTCAAAAGTCTGATTTATGTACAATAAAACTTTCCTGAATATCGTTTGATAAGACAATGATTAAATACGTAAGTTGGTACATTAAAGCCGATAAAATATCTGCGCCACAACGTAAGAACACGTACATTCTGATATATGCGCCTAACGAAGACTCAAATCAGCCTGCGCATCCGCGCAGTCTGATTAGAGCCTTCGTTGTCCGACTGAAGACACCTGGCATCCTTTTCTATCCAAAATACGCCCTGAAAAGATTCTGATCAGACTGTGCGAATGCGCAGGCTGATCTGAATCTTCGCTGGGTGCACATGTATGAAGGTACGTTTTCTGATGGTGCAGCTCAATTCCAACCGTATTTGTCCAATGAAAGTTCCATTTATTTACTAATATTTAAAGTTATAGAAAACGCTTATACGATACCAGTATTTACAGAGCTTTGCATTCTGAAATTTTCTTTCGTGCGTAGTTCCTGTAATTTGTTTCTGTGTGTAAATAATATCAAATTTGGACCAGAAACCTATTTATTTTTGTTTTCGGATATTACAACGAATCTTTGTATTTTGTTTTCGGATATTTTTTTTCTTTTGAAAACTTAGCTGCTAGGAATAAAAACTAATTTTTGGAATAATGTGTACACATGAGTATTGTAGCTTATACGCTATGTGCAAACCCAACTCATTCTACGCATACCCTTAGCGAAATTAATCAGAATTTATGTACCGTATTCAACTGAAAATATCGGGACAGACAGATCTGAGCAGCAAACATTGCAGGTCGTGATCAGACGCTGCAGATTCAGAACACGGTCTCCACCGTTTGCCACCCATTCAGCAGTTTAAGACAAATTACACAAGTAATGAAATAGACTTGTACAACTTTTAGGGCAAGTGTAATAAAATGTATGAATATTTAAAGCACATGTGTTTATATATGATTATAAAGACCTTGAGTGCACTGTGTGGGTGCTCAAGGGCAGGTGGATAAAGAACTGCACTGTCCAAAATGCGAAACACTCATGTGTTTTCTCTCTTCAACAAATTAGGCAAAATGTAAAGCTTAGTTTCTCTCCTTTTGTCAAATGTGTTATCTTCCCTACCCTCATTGGAAATTTGTAATCAGACACTTGTCGACTTGTTGATGTGTCTAAAACAGCTGGAACAGTGACGTACAGTGTAAACCTGATCAGACGACTATTTGTTTAGGCCTGTCTGTTCCAATACTTGGTGTAAATGTATTTACTATCTGAGTTTCTAATTTAAAAAAAAAGGCCTTCTATGTCATGTGCGTGTAACAAATGTCCAAATCGAGCAGTCTGATAGGAGCTTTCCTCGCCCGCTCACAGAATCAGTTGACACAATACGAACAGAGAAGACCCCGATCAAACTGCGCTTATGCGCAGTCTGAACAGGGTCTTCTCTGTTCGCATATGACATTAGCCATTTCGTTTTGTCTAAAGCACCTTTGCTAATGACGTAGATTATACTAATAGGTCCCTTTGGTGATTTGGCGTATAGAAGTATATTGACATGTGGATTGGAAGGATACCCATAATTTTTGTCTGGCTACTTGTAACATTTGCTGGTATTCGGGCACAAGGTAAGAGCTTTTACTTTTTTAATATAGTCACACCTCTTTGAACCGACACGCGACACTACTACAAATTTCGCTATAATGATAATTTGACAGGCACGAAACCTTCGCTCAAGAGGTGACAGTTAATCACATGCTTTGGATATTTGTTAGAATCGCCTCTATGAGGAAATAAGAATAAAACAAAATTTTCTTTTTATATATCATTCTGCTCATTAAGGATTCTTAACGCCAGCAAATTCATTTTAATGGCAATACCTTTGGAAACAAATGTTGTCGTGTTAAAGAGAGTTCACTGTATTTGTTTACTTGAAAGTCCGCATAAAATTAAAATTAAAAGATATATATATATATATATATATATATATATATATATATATATATATATATATATATATATATATATATCTTTTAATTTTAATTGCTGTTGTATATATATATAAACATACCTATTAATTTTATATATAATATTATTATGTAATATTGTTTGCTTCGCAGGTGTACATCTGAAATATACATAATTTAGTTTTGGCTGAAGAAAAGGCCTTTTCTTATAAAGAAATAAGTTGAAAATAATAACTCTCTAAGTATTTTCTTCTCAACTAAATCTTCTCCTCAAAATGAGGCGGAGTCAGACCTCATGAATATTTAATAGAACGTTACCCGGAAGTCAGTATTGACACTGGGAACGCAGACATAGACATTTGAGCCTCCGTGTGATATAATACACATCTGGACATGTGCGCCCAGAGGGTGGACTAAGATCATCCTGCTCACCAAACATTCTTCTCAGAAGAATGTTTGGTGAGCAGGATGATCTTAGTCCACTGGAACAAAAAGTTGAATCTTTTGCTATCCAAAAAGTGTCCAACGTAAAATTTGATCAGACACTTTGCGAATGTCCAAAGATATGTTTATGCTGCTGTTGTATTCTTTATTTCAGATTGTTCGGCAAATTTGCGACGGATACCCAGACAAGTTTCAGTAAAAGAGACTGATGTAAATGGTATGTTCGTATTTTTACTGCATCACACAGCAAATGGCCAGCAACAAAAAATTTTATGAGACCATATATCATGTTTTACGTAGTTGTCAATAAGAGGGTACTGCAGATTATCATTTCTTCTTTCTCCACAAAATACAGTCGACTCTCGTTATCTCGAATTCCAAGGGGCCCATCTGAAATACTTCGAGATATCCGTACCTCGATATATAAGGTTTGCAGAACTGAGGAAAAATAATTTGAACAACCATATTTAATATATATATGTAATTGGACTCTTGAAGTTAGAGATATATTGAAAATATTGTGGAAAAGAGGAGAAATTGCTCCTTAGGATGAAAAGAGAAGAAATTGCTCCTTATTTCTCCTCTTTTCCACAATATTTTTTAACCTGTTGTGAGATTTTAATGTTTAGGCAGGGACCAGATTTTCAATTCAAGATAAGCGAGGTCGAGATAACGATAGTCAACTGTATGTTGTTGATACTGCTTCTAATAAATACCCATAACGTAAGTTTTCGCGGAGAAATAAGACAACTATCAACAAATACTTTCCCGATGAAAAAAAATCTTATCTGGAAAAAGTTTTTTCCCTGGAAAAAAAAAAAGCGCGGGGCTTAGTGCAGTTTAAAATGTCAAGCGCTATACTGAGGTCATTTGATTTAAATACCACATTTTATCTTCAGAGAAAATCGCGGTCAACATTTAACAGTACTCTTGAATTCCAGCTACAACTTCGAAGTCCATAACGTTATTAACCCAAATTACCCTATTCAAAAAGGTAAGAGAACAGTCCAGGGAGCGCCGCAATCACAAACCGCAGCCCTTCCCAGACACTAAGAGGAAGAGGAAACCGACAAATCCAAACAAACACAAATCGAACAAACGTACGAAAAGCACTAAGATTAACTCTCTCTTCCCCAAGCGAAGTAATCACAATGGTAAAAGGACTGAAAAACACAAGAACAAAATTACACAAGGTAAGACATAAAACAAATCGCCTCGTAGAATAAACCACAAAGCAACAAAGAGTAAGACTAACACCGGGACCTTCGCCTTAGAACGGTCAGTAGGGTAAACCACCTGGGGGTTTAAAGCACTTTTACAGCTAGCCAACTTCAGCCTCACTCCCTATGATACTCCCAATATAGAAATACATAAAAATTCGGTTCGTATAAAGGCTCCCAACTCAGTCAATGCATCAAAGCGAAAACATAAAAATCAAATTAATCACTATAATAAACAAAGACGAGCGTCCCATAAAACAGACATTAATAAACTGTGTAGACCAGACCATATGCCACAGAACGCGGCATCTGATCAGGGTCTACACTGTTTACATTAAATGCAGGAATTATTTATAAAACATGATACTAATAAAAACTAACCAGACACCCCTTTTATTGGAAATGGACCTGTCCAAAGTTAGAAGAGTCCACTCGGCATAAATGGGTTAGAGACTCTTTACGAGACTGGGCTTGGTAGAGTTTCCGCCATGTTGTACAAGGCAGATAAAGTTTGTAACTTCCTGCTTCCCTTTTGCACACCTAGTCCCGCCTGAAAAGGGTTCTACTCTACAAGGAAAGAATTTGATCAGTTTGGGAGCAAATACCTTCCTTTTAGAATAGACCCCTTTTCAGAAATGACTTCGTCAGTTGTTTCATATGTGGAGTTTGTTTTTGTCATTATTTGTTCCTCATCTCTCCTTTTGGTGCCTCGGAAGGAAGTGTTTCGTGATTGTGGCATTTCCTGGGTATCTTCACTTCTATTTTTGATGTGCTGGAAAGGAAATAGGAAGTTGCAAAAGCTTCTTCATCAACCCATTTAAACCTGGCGTCCCATAAAAGGAACATTGGTAACAGTGCAGACCAAGATCAGACGTCGCATAATGCGGAGTCTGATCAGGGCCTACACTGTTTGCATTAAATGCAGGAATTTCTTTAAAACATGGCAATAATAAGAAAATTGTCCATACATCCCTTCTGCTGGAAATGGACTGATCCAAAGAGTTATGGTAGAAGAGTCTATTTGCATAATTGTGGAACATCTTCCCTCTGTAAACATTCCTCTTAATGTGTCACGCTGAGGTATTTACAATAAGGTAATTTCAATTCAGGAACACTTATCACAGAATTTGGGAACAATTGGACGAAGGTACAGTGGACCGCTTCAATCCATGGAAGTGACCAGGACTTTATTACAGAGTACTTTAAAGCCGAAACTAATGGAACTCTCTTTAGACTGGTTTTAGCCAAAGTGGTTGATCTGGAATTTATTGCTACTGTACTGGTAAGCAGGAATCATCACAAAAGACAGTCAACTTTTATTATCTCCAACCAAAGACCACACTTTTTGGTTTGAGATATCAATAGTTTGAGATAAAACGATTTGAAACGTAAGAAATATATATTAATCTAAACAAACTGAGATTGACTTACGTAGTAAGTTGATTTTGAGTGTTTAACCTATTTTTAACCTATTTATGCCGCAGAGCGCGGCGTCTGATCAGGGAATACAGGCATTTCTATAACCGTAACCAGACACCTTTTCTTTTAGAAATAGATTTGTCTACAGACCTCGTCGATAAATTGACTACTGGCATGCGCGACGGGACAGTCTAGGCTTGAATAATGTATTGAATCGCAAATAAAAGGCGAGCCATAGAGGGATCAGATAAAGCATTTGAATAGAAAATGAGTTTATGACGAAACAGCATATAATCAGATCAGCCTGCTTATCTGTTCAGTCTGATTCCAATCTACACTTGTTGCTAACATGTATCTTTAAAAAATTAACAGCCCACATTGTAGACCCTGATCAGCCTGCTGATCTGGTCTACGCTGTTCACATATGTAAATTCTCTTTGGTGTGTTCATATTATAGACAATGTTGGTACATGGCCCTTTTCCGTACAGCATAGGCGTCCGCACAGTCTGACCAGGACCTTTGTTGTCCGGTTACAGATTGATTAGGATACTGCAGACTACTATCAAAGCTCAATAGCTCGACCACCTATGGCTCCTTTATCATGGCTTATTTGAACGCTTTTTTGATTCCCTACGAAAGTCTTCTGGTAGCTCAAGAAAATCAATATTAAGCTCAACATGAACTTGCATGTTGTGTGTATTCATTAGAATCACCTCGTCTAATGAGTACACTCAACATACCATTATTGTGTAGAAGATCGAAAACATTTCCCTAAATCATCGCCATTTGTTTTCTGACCTGGCGCCATGATTAACCCTCAGTGCCTCGAACTACCCATATCTCGTACAAATTTCCATGGTTCAAATGGTGTTTGAGCCATTGAGGTCCGACTGTAAATCGATGAACCGAAGGTTCATGACCAGACTATGTAAACGTGCACGCTGATTTGATATATTTCATATATGTTCGAACACAGCATAAGACATAAGAGTCGTTTCCCATAACTGTTGCACAACAATTTAGAGTTCATATGCAGACAGAGAAACGGCTGTTTATTCTGGTGTTAGTGCCGTGTGGCGGTCGTAGAACGCCTTCCGTACTTCACCATAGTGCAGATTATATTTTCATATCTGTTGGGATCATTGGGCCCATTGTTGTATCTTTGGAGTTCTTCTCATGTATACGCTAGAGGGCGCAAACAGTGTTGCAAACTTTATTACTGCTTATGAAGAGTCTCAATAAAACCGAGACTCCCATTTTCTATCTGTAATGTGTTCTTTGATTCCAAAGGCAACCATTTAGATTTTTATTTTTCCTCACTGCAGCTGGTGTTAGTGCCGTATGGCGGCCGTAGAACATCTGTCCATACTTCACCATAGTACAGATTATATTTCATTTCCTTTGGGATCATTGGGCCCATTCTTGTATCTTTGAAAATGGAGTTCTGCTCATGTATACGCTAGAGGGCGTAAGAAGTGTTGTAAACTTCATCACTGCTTATGAAGAGTCTCAATAAAACCGAGACTCCCATTTTCTATCTGTAATGTGTTTTTTGTTTCCAAAGGCAACATTTTATATTTTTGTTCTTGGTAATGGGGTGTAGTAGCGCAGTGGTTAGCACTCACCTCTGGTGCAAGAGGTCCTGGGTTCGATCTCCGTTCGGAAAGAGAAAATTTCTGGGTTCAAACATGCTCCATTAGCGTCATTGGCAGGGATGATGCTAACACAGTGTACCTTCCTTCGGATCGCGACGTTAACTGAGGGGGGAGAGGGTGGGACCCTGCGCAATTTGACGATCCAACACCTGAGAAAAAAAACGCTCTTAGTGGTCCATTCTGATAAAACTGCTGCCAGCGGGAATAAGTATAAGCTTTCATGAAAAGCTTAGTCTACGCTTCGCCCACAACATCACGAAAACACGCCTATATAATTTTGACCCCCTAAAACCCTACTTTTATATAGTAAAACCGGGGTTTACAGGGGTATACATTATTTTTCTTATTTCTGCTCAAAAAACATAGATTGTGGGTACTCGTTAGAACCGCCTCGCCGAAAGACATTTACTGATCAGGACTATGACATATCATTGGGAAGGTCTTTAATATGTGTTTCTTGTACACTTTTACAGAAGATTCAAATAGACGAACATGGACTTTTGACCAATGTAACACTACGCTGTTTAGAAACCTCTGGAGAACAAACACAGGTAGTAGTCGTGATTATTCAGGCAAAGGCTGGCTTTTTTTTTCAGTATAATTCATACATTTGCAGTGAGTTGATACGTTTTCGTGAGGGGTAATTCGGAGAAGCACATGTTTCTTTCTATCCGTAAAACATATATCAGAAGGCTTATCTTACACCAGTCGTATGACAAATCTAAATACAGACCACGTTATGCAAGAAGCCTTTCACCTTTCAAAGGAACACAGACACAGAGCTTTTGTTACAATATTATGACGGCTGTATGGGTATTTCTTTTACCTCGGGTCACTTACTGGTTTTGATTTTCAAAGAATTCACATAGTCGTAAAAATCTGCCTATATCAACTGCGGAGCGATGTTGTCTGATCAAGTCTGGCATGGATAAAAGAAGAAAAACCTGAGAAAGAGATGAATGCTTTGAAATAATTTATTGCAGAACTATATTCATTATATAAACGTTTTAGAAATATATTATCTTAACAGGTTATTGACCACTGGTAGTCGTGATCAGTTTTCGGAAGAGGTTATCTGAAGTACTAGTAATCGATAACCTATTCAAACAATACACTTCTAAAAACAATACTTGCTTATTCATTAACACCATTGTATGCTAAGATATGAAGGTCACGGCTTCCCAAACTACAATTTGCAGAATAAGATGTAATTCACATTCATCGGGCACATATTAACGCTAAGCACCCAGGGTAAAAAATTCAGCAGGTGACATTTTGAAACAGTTTTCTTATTTTTCCAGACATTAGGCTTTGGCGTTTTAAATTAAATGTACAGAAGTTAACAGCATACAGGATTATTTCTAGCTGCGAAAATATTGGCGAAACCTTCCAATAGTTTTGATTCTGTATCTCATAAACTCAAATGCAAAATGGTATCTTTGAAATTATTTTTGAAATGTTTTCAATTTATGATTTCAGGTTGTTGTTAAAATTATATGTTTTGTGAATTTGTGAGTAGGGAGAGAGCGTTTTCCTCTGTTTTCCAGTTTCAGTGCTTTTCCATTTTCTTTTAGGTGACTGTGCAACTGTTAGTCCAACCAGTGAATGAGTTCTTTCCTGCGTTTATAAGGGCACCATATGAAATAAATGTAGAAGAGGTAAGCCCCCGCCCACCCTGTCCCACACCAACATTTCTACTGATGGCTGTTTCAAGGTAGTATTTCTGTTATAGATCCTCTTCGTTTCTTTGTTCAAATTTCGATGAAGTGCTAATCTTGTTTGCTAAGAAATAATGACACTCCAAAGAAGATGTTTATGTATCCCTGTAGGTTTGTTGCTGGTATATTTTATGTAAATTATTTAATGCTTGCCAAGAAAGTCTAACTATACAACATGCCTAGTCATTAGATAAGTTAAACATGGTTTACCTCTCCTCCACTTTCCGTCAATCTCATTTAAAGCCTACCGTTTGTGTGTTATTTTCCAGAATACGCCATTAAGGACGGAAGTATTTTCATTCAAGGATAGGGTGCTGGATATGGACGTTGGACATCACCAGTTAATCTATCAAATAACTCCATATATGATATCCGAGGTAAGCATGATATAGTTACAAAAACATGATATGATCAAAGCTTTTTGTGCACCTAATACAAGAGTTTCACTTATATAGGTATTCTTGGTTTTGTATTTGCTGAACTCCAGTGTTAGTAATATATATTGTATTTTTGTAAGGTAAGCTTTAATAAAAACTAGTTTTGAAAAGTGTTGAAAAGGATGTAGTCTTCTACATATCAGAATTGTCTGTGATTTAGATGATATTGCATGTTTGGACAGAAAATTAGGAATTTTATTTATCAATATTATATCCCCTTAAAACGCATGTTCCGAGCCATAGATCCTTGATTATCCGTAAAGCATCATGAATACTTATTTTAGCCACTTTCCGTAAGTTTTTCAGTACGCTCAGCTTAAATTTGGAATCAATATGTGTCAGCAATATATTTCTTTAAATTGGGTATTTCCACATGCATAATGAATTTACGCTTTTAATCGGATAACTTGGATTCCTTAAATGTTAGGAAATTGAAATTTGATATGCTACCTACTCAGACCTAAATCTTCAAATCTATACTAGAACTACCCATGGATCTTTCCCTGGGGGGACTCGGAGTCAAAATGTTTACATTTCTTTTTTTTTTATTTACAATCATGTTTACACTCACATTTACGACCGCGTTTCTCTAGGGTAATTTTTACGCTTGGGAAATTTGGTAAATTACTAACCCAGACCCAGGGGTGGGGCTAGGTGGTGTATTTGTGTATTTCTGACACATGTCTAGTTTTCATATTAATATGTGTTAATCTTCATTTATCAAGTTTGATGGTCGACGACTGTTTGATATAAACCCAGGAACAGGATCAGTTGAAATAGCTGCTGAAATTGACTTTGAAGAACTACCCAAGTCAAACAGAAACTACTACTTCCTTAATGTCACAGTAAAGGTAAATTAAAGAGTCCCATTTAGACTGAATAAACTCCCCCACACAATATGTTGGAAGAGTCGAATTTGAATTTTAAGTATATCAGGATAATTATGTGATTTAGATATTTCTAGAGAAAACTGGCAAAATATATACAAATAGTGGAGATCCTGACCAGACGCCACATTATGCGGCGTCGATCTGGGTCTGCACTGTTGACCAATGGCTCTTTTGCCATTCTCTAGATTAAAATGATGAACAAAACATGTAAAGTCCGTTTCAGACTGAAAACTGCAACTGTCTGACCATGACATAGAGCCTTTTTTCTTATGTGAAGCTTTTATAATTTACACATGGCAGAAAGACATGACTGCCTAGAAATTATAATATAAATAGGTAATAGTAGATAATTAAACGAGCATTATACAATGTTCGCCAGATCAGCCAGAAACTATATCTTTCTGAACTGCTGATTAGGTAAGGGTGGTGCGATAAATGTTTCTTAACCCTTAAAGCGCCAATCACAACAATTGTCGTCTGCTTTGTCATCTGCTTGTGATTTTAAAAGTCATTTTTGCAAACAGTGTGGACGCAGATCAGACTGCTTCTTTAGGAGCAGTCTGATCTGGGTCCACACTGTTTGCCTGTGTGCAAAAATAGGTTTGAAAAGTTTGTAAGAATATTCAGCAGACGACATAAACAGACGACATTTTCAGATGCAGGTTTTCTTGGCGTTTTAAGGGTTAAGAGGAGTGAATATACCTGATAGATCGCCATTTGTACATTTGTGACTTCCTGTTGGTTTCCCTGCACATCAAGTTGCTCAGGAATAAGGGTCTACTTTAAGAATTTGCTCCCAATGGAAGAAAATTCTTTCCTTTTAGAGTAGACCCTTTTTCTGAAGGGAGACAAATGAATTTTCATAGGGTTACCTCTTCTAAAAGTGTATTAATTCCCCTTAATGTGTCCTCATTATATATGTAAGAAAGACTGCGTGTATATCACACGTTTGGTATATTAATTTCAATAAAAGAAAATAGCAGGCTCGTTGTTTGATAAACCTCCGTTGAAACACGGTAGACCTAAGTATAAAACGCCTTAAATACGCAGTCAAAAAAGAAGAAGAAGAAGAAGAAGGAATGAAGAAATGAACCGTACATATTACATTGACTGTAGCTTGAGGGCAGTAAGGCAGCTGTTATCGTTATATGTTGTACTACATATTGCTTTAAAATTTTTTCGAGACTTGCCTATCACTACAATAAATAACTATTATTGCATACAAAACAGTGCCGTACGCTGTTAACAGCCGTGCGTTAACCTGCGAAACGCCGTATATTAACAAAAAAAATTCACGCGCTGTTAATGCACGGATACGCAACTTTCAATATGCTTATACTGGGGCCACCGAATAAATTCTGCTACGCGCATTAACTTTCAAAGCGAGCAGCTGTCACAGTACACCAAAGGTCATAGTACACCAAAGTTTCATAGACTATTACTTATTAGAGCAGCCTCACTTGCTTTCAGGTTAACTC
This sequence comes from Anodontia alba, assembly GCA_964016985.1. Classification (NCBI taxonomy): domain Eukaryota; kingdom Metazoa; phylum Mollusca; class Bivalvia; order Lucinida; family Lucinidae; genus Anodontia; species Anodontia alba. The sequence goes on along the minus strand of OZ024822.1, from coordinate 121,272,353 downwards.
CTCCTACAGTTTTCACCAGCACCAGTTAAGAGTATGAAGTGATACAGCACATATTGTTTCGAGCTTACAAGAAATCAATGTTTTGGTAGTTATTAAACAGTAAAAATTATCTTCTTCGCTACATGCTTTGTTAAGCTGCAATTGCGGGGTATGATGCAGTGTCTGCAATACTTTTATTTCTGCCATATTTTACAAAGGAACCAACTTTATGACTTCCTGTTTGCTTCCCTGCACACCAAAGTATCACAAAAACATACCTTTATAATTTTGACCCCATTAAACCCCACTTTTATGTAGTAAAACTGGGGTTTACTGGCGTATACATTATTTTTCTGACTTCTGCTCAAAAATATAGATTGTGGGTACTCGTTCTGACCGCCTCGGCGAGGCGGTTCTAACGAGTACCCACAATCTATGTTTTGAGCAGAAATATGAAAATATCAGAATTTTTATCTGAACATTTTCATTTTTTGGTGGTAAAATTTTCCTTATTATTGAATAGGCTTGTTTTCATAATGCTACGCCTGGAAAGCTGTCTATCTGGCAGCAAATCTTTCTTTTTAGAATTGACCCCTTTTCAAAAGGAGCTTGGTGTGCAAGAAGCTAACGGGAAGTCACAAAAATTGTCTATAATGTCCTATATGTAAGAAAATCTACTAGTTGTATTCATGCATCTTTACACCCAGTATCCTTTTGGCATTGATAATAGTCGGTATATTTACCAAATCATTTGAATTGTTCGGCTCTATAATGCGAAGTGTTCTAATTAACGAATGATTTCTAACCGGTATATAGGTTTATTTATCAAACTACATGAACAAAGTTTAAAAATAAACTAGGATACGTTCAACTCTACCTGCGTGGTATATTTATTTGCATTATGCCTCTCATAACTGCTTACAGGATGATGGTGAACTGGCATCGTCTACATCTGTCAAGGTCACAGTGGAAGATATGAATGACCAAAGTATAGTGTTTGTTTACCCTGACTGTTACCAGCCGTGTGAAAATGTGTCATACTCCGCTGAAACAAACGAATCTTATATTGTAAGTATTAAACATCGTTTATTGCTATGCTATGATAGCAATGAATATTTCGTCTCTGTTCACCCTGACCGACCTGTCGTTTTGACATATTTTATTGTAGTATGTTTCAACCCGTCTAACGGCACTCCAGTCTCCTCCATTACAAAAGTCAATATCTGCACCTTCGAACCCGTGTTTACAAGATCACTGAGTTTTTCTGTATAATCGAAGTAAAATAAATATACTTTACACTTTTTATTCATTGATTTGTAAACACTCGATTTGATATGCGCGCAAAAGGCACGCAAAAATAAAACGTCTTACAAATGTGACTTTCTTTCTGTGTTCTTGGTATCCAAGGGATACCTTAATAGATTTTATTCCATTATCCTAGTAATATACGCAAATATTTGTAGAGGAAACTCAGGAAAGGTCCATTATGTTATGTAAACAGCGAAGGTCCAGATCAGCCTGAATATCCGGGTAGTGCGATCACAACGATTGCCTTGATTTCCTTATCTCTACTTCTCATTACGAAAACACGCCTATTCAAATACGAGTATATAGAAAATTTCACCTCCAAAAACCGAAAATTTTCAGGTAAAAAACTCTGATATTTTTCATATTTCTGCTCAAAACATAGATTGTGGGTACTCGTTAGAACCGCCTCGGCGAGGCGGTTCTAACGAGTACCACAAGCTACATTGTATGTTTTTGAGCAGAAATAAGAAAAACAATATATACCCCTTTAAACCCCAATTTTACTATATAAAAGTGGGGTTTAAGGGAGTCAAACTTATATAGGCATGTTTTCGTGATGTTTTGGTGCTTTGAGAAGGCATTGCTCCGCGAGTTTGGTATATCCTAGGTACCTTTACTTATATTGTTGATACATTCGCTTTCCAGTGATTTGTTAGTGGACAGCGAAGGCGTTGGTCAGACTGTGCTGATCAGTTCAGAATTCAATTGCCCACATAAGGGATTGAGGTCCTTCTGTCAGATTTCTCCACGTTTAGTTATAAGAACATTGTTAAAGTTGCCTCACGACGTGTATACAGAAACCCCCAAATATGGGTTTGGTAAGCATAAACTGTCTCAGTACGCCGCCCTAGAAGATAACTATGAAGCTATGTACAGGTTCAAAAGGGAAAATTATAATTAGTTTTGAAAGTATACTAGATCTGCCGATCAACATGGTGCTTCCTTACAGGCACATACCATACCATGAGTGATGTGGATTATAAAAAAATCGAGATCTGTTTGTCAATGGCTGTCTCATCTTTTGTATCAGATGGATATGCCATTCTAAAAACTATTTCCCCTTAAACGTGGTCAAAGTGCGAACTTAGACAGTTCTACGCTAATTTTATTTGTAAAATAGCTTCAGTAAGTAAATTTACAAGACAACAATAACTTACCACTGGGAGGAATATGTTCCGACATAAACGAAGACGCCCTAAGTATAGGAAATAAATGAAACCTAGCACTGACTGTAACTAATACATTACAATTATGACCGCAAACTAAGTGGTGGCTCAGCCTTTACCTTTCGTAGAATGTGCCTGACCTTATATTTCTGTATTCGAGCTCACCATGGTTCCACTAGTCGTTTTCGTTTGTTCTGACTTTCAGTTGGTAGTCGAGCCCTCGTCTGTGTTTTATGATAGTTTTGAGAAAAGAACGTTTTTCTGTGTTGAACCACTGATGAACTGGGGAATCCCTATGCGAACCTATTATGAGTTATATAGAACCGTATTAGGATAAGGGCTATAGTTAAGCGCTTGTAATACCAGGTTTAAGCTTCCTCAACAGCTTTACTTTTGACCATTCCAAGGCGATAATTCTGTTGCAGTTCCTTTTCATTTTGCTCACTTACTGTTTTGTGATGTGGTTTTGTGTCAATCAAACATTATTCGGTGCCTTTGGAGGGCTATTTCCCGGATTTTGGCATTTCCTGGGTTTCCCATATTCATGGGATTTTGATAGTTCGCATGAGCTGCAAAAAAAGGGCCCATATTACATATGCAGACAACAAAGGATAAGATAAAACTGCAGTTTTTCTTTCATTTTGTACGTATGTTCATTGCTCTCAAGACTCATTTCTTTTACGATCTATTTATCTTTACTATAGCCGGTGTCAATACCTCATGGTGTTATACAACTCCCCGTACTACTATGATATAGTTTATATTTGCTTGTTAATTGTGACATTTGATCTAATTCCGGAATTTATGAAATTATATTAAAGCCCTTGCTGAAGTCAAATTGGCCGAAACTAGCTAGTCAGGAACGGGAAAAATCGGCACTTCAGTTATTTTCCTTTGCGTGCATGTGTGTTCATTGCTGTCATGGGTTATTCCTCTTTGAATATGTTTATCTTCATTAGAGCTAAGGCAGCATGAATTATTTCCCCATATTTTGCTTGAGTTAAGCGTCTACTATTTGATGATTTTTAATTATTGAGACCATTCAGGAACTTTTGAAAATATATTAGGTCACCTTCGAGACCTTTTTTCAGTCCAAACTAGATCATTTACGTTTTTGTTAGTATGTTCATTGATGTAAAAAGATTTCCTTTTAGAATCTACTTGCACAGTTTGATTAGATTTTTTAGAATTAAAGATAAGAATTAATGGTGCGGTTTCGCGTAATAAAAACTGGTTTAAGACCCCCTCCCCCCTCCCCCAACACACACACACACACGTTGTTTTACTTCTAACCATTCCAAGGCGGTTCCTCTGTTGTAGTTCTTCTTTGTTCATGCATCGATGTAATATTTGGCATTGGTTTTGTCATTGCTTGATTCGATATTTTCTTCTTTCGAAGCTTCGGGAAGACTGTGTCTCATGATTGTGCCATTTCCTGAGAGTCTTCAATTATGTTTTAGTTGTCATGAGTACTTAATGATTGAATACTGTTGAGTACGTCGATGAACGGTAAAGACTTAGGGCATATTGTTTGGTTATACAAGGTGATCTAGGCTACTGGTGTCCCCGTATGGCATAAGCAAATATTTCAATATGCATCTTTGATAATTATACAGGGAGTCCTTGATGTGTCACCAGCCACAGTAAAGGCGAGAGATCTAGACAGCATAGGTGAACAGATAGAATACTATTTGATATCTGGTGAGTATGTGAAATACTGCGTATTCTGAATATTTACTATTCTTCAATATCTAATGTTTCTGTAAACAAAAAAAAAAAAAAAAAAAAAAAAAAAAAAAAAAGAAAAAGCAAAGACCATGTTCGGAATATGCGACATCGTTGGCTCGTTGTCAATAATGTAATTGCACGTTGCGGCTCTGCTATAAATTATTTACCAATTATGCTGTAACACACATCAGAAAATTTATATATATATATATATATATACTTGCCCAAACTGCCAACGCAACAATATTTTCTGCTGTAACTTTTGAACCAGAAGAGATACGAACATGAAACTTTGGATTTTCTGGTTCTACACAGTTATCTTTATGTCCGTATACGCCATTGTCATGGTTGGTCGCGATTCACTGAGCACGGAGTCAAGGGTACAAAACCCTACAAAACAACGTGAATGTTATGGAATGGCCATCGAAATCTCCAGACTTGTCGCCGATAGAGCAGGTATGGGACCTGCTTGACAGACGTGTACGCCAACGTCCTGTCCAGCCACAGACGTTGCGTCAGCTTCAGCAGGCGTTTGTGTAAGAATGGAACAACATTCCAATGAACGTGATTCGGCGGTATTTACGCTCAGTGAGACGACGTTGTCGCGCTGTGATTCAATCTGCAGGGGGCCACAAAAGGTACTCAGTTGTGTTAACTTTTGAAAACCACCCCAGTGACGTGTTTGTGCTGATTCTAGCGTTATCTGAATGAAATAAGCCACAAATTTTCTGATGTGTGTTACAGCATAATTGGTAAATAAGTGTGGCAAATTTCATTACATTCTATCACAAAAGAGATGAAATATTTGAATTTGAAGTCTTTGTTATACCATGGCTCATTCGAACTCGTTTTTGAGTCCCTGCGAAATTCTAACGATAGCTCAAGAAAATCAAGAAAATTATACAGGAAATTTTCTCATTTTATCATGAAATTGTATCGAAAAGACATCCCTCAATTATATCCATTTGCCTCCTGATTAACCCACAGTGGCTCGATACTATACTTTCTCTTCATAGCCGAAAGAAAGTAAATACAACAAAACCAAAGAAACCAAAGATATTGACTGGAGTTGTAAAGTCGAGCCGTAGTGTAAAATAAGTAAATATATAAACAGAACCGTACCCAATTAAGTGTGCTGCACGTGTCTGTAGTTAACTTCTTTGACAGAGAGCTAAAGTTAAATGTTTAAAAGGAAATATTAACTTAGTGCATGTTTGTTTTTTATGCCGATATACAGTACTTGTGTCTGATCTTTTCTTACTGGCACGCCAAGCCCCTTTTGAAAATAGATCTACTTTATAAGGAAATAGTTTCCTCCAAGAAACCTCTTTTCTTATAGAATAGATCCAATTTCAAAATAGGAAAACCATCTGTCTTTCTTGAAAAGGTATTCGTTGCATTTGAAACGGCAAGCAGCAAGAATTCCCATCAAGCTGAAGTTTATGGGTTCTGCGTTACTTACACACGAGGTTGATTAATCTGACTTGCACATTTTCTGTATTTTCAATGATAAACATGAGGTACATACCTAAGATGTGTATTTCTTTTCAGAAGATCAGAAGAAATTCTTCAACATTGACAGATATACAGGAGATTTATATAAAACTGCATCTTTAGTTAATGACAGTTTTGGCTACAAACTGGATTTGGAGGTAATATTAAATCGCTTGAGTAAAGAAAAGGTGCTGCTTTTATCTTCTTTGTTAAATACGGACAACTGCCTGCATAGTCTAAGCAGGCCCTCGGCGTCTTCTTTAAAATCCTCTAGAATATAAGGCGGGCACAGCATTACTTACAATATTACATGTGCTCCAAACGATGCATCTAGTCAGCCTGTGTGAATTTTTCGCTGTCCTCCTGAGACGCTTTGGATCCTTGCTACCCTGCGAAGACTCTGATCAGGTACGCATGCGCGGTCAGATCTGCCTTTGCTAGGCGCAAATGCGGTCTTTTTTTTACGAATTTCTCTGTCCTGTACCAGCTCCTAAACGAGGGTCGTGCAAAAAGTTCTGTCACTAATAGGCTTTCTTAGTTTTATCCCAGGTATATTTTAAAATGCTTCACTGCACTTGAAATGTGTGTCACAGTAGAATTAGCCATGAGTACTCGTCTTTGTTTATTATAGTGATTAATTTGATTTTTATGTTTTCGCTTTGATACATTGACTGAGTTGGGAGCCTTTATGCGAACCGAATTTTTATGTGTTTCTGTATTAAGAGTAGAATCGGGACCCAGGGTGAAGTTAGCTAGCTGTAAAAGTGCTTTAACCCCCCCCACCCCCCCCCCCCCGGTGGTTTGCTCTACTGACCGTTCTAAGGCGGTGGTCCCGGTGTTAGTCTTACTCTTTGTTGCTTTGTGGTTTATTCTACGAGGCGAGTTGTTGTATGTCGTTCCGTGTGTCATTTTGTTCTTGTGTTTTTCAGTCCTTTTAGTATTACGATTACCTCGCTTGGGGAAGAGAGAGCTAATCTTAGTGCTTTTCGTACGTTTGTTCGGTTTGTGTTTGTTTGGATTTGTCGGTTTCCTCTTCTTCTTGGGATCTGGGAAGGGCTGCGGCTACCTTTTTTTGAATAGCTAACGATATCCGTTTATTTCGTGCAAATTGCTTTCTAACTGACCGAGTTATTTCAAATTGAAATAGATGCAGTCATATACACTGACCAATTTACTTGTTATATTGGAACATGGACCAGAAGACTGAAATTCGTAGCTATATTAAATGCCGCATTAGGCTTAATATAGATTCAAAGCAGATATTTAATGAATTGTGTGGTATATATGAACCTCAGACCATTTCAGTGCGCACAGTTTTTAGGTGGGTTAGAGCTTATAAAGCTGGGAAATTTTCTGTTGAAGATGATACCCGTCCTGGAAGGCCAAAAACCTCTGTTACCAAGGCTAACATCGCTGCTGTAAAGATTGTGGTCTAACAGAATGCGCAATTGTCTGTCAAAGAAATAGCTAGTTGTACTGGCATATCAATTCTGAAAAAGCGTTTGGACCTGGAAAAGGTTTGCGCTAGGTGGGTACCTCATTTGCTCCCTGAGGAGCGAAAGACACAACGCCTTAAATGTGCCAGGGAACTTTTGAAAACATACAAAGGCTGTAATAGTCGGGTTATTTCTAACTTGCTAACAGGTGATGAAACCTGGGTGCACATGTTTGAGCCACAAAGAAGGGCTGATAATGATAATAAGCAATGGAAGCGATAAGATCAAAAACGCCCTTGTATTGCCAAGAGAACCATGTTCGAAAAAGATGTTGTACGCAATTTTCTTTAATTCAAATGGGCCAATCGTTCAAGTGCCTTGTCCATCTAATCATACAGCCACTGGCCGATTCAACAAGAATTTTGTACTGAAGAAAGTGAAAGAGTTTTACAATCAGAAACGACCAAGCAAAGGATGGTCAGGAGTCCACCTTTTACATGACAACGCCTCCTCTCATAAGTGTTAGGTTGTTAAGTCTTTTTTGGCTTCTGAAAAGGTGAAAGTTTTAAACCATCCACTTTATTCACCTGACCTGAGTCCCTGTGACTTCTTTTTATTCCCAAGGCTTAAGAAAATGCTTTCTGGAAATAAGTATACGTCTAGAAGTTCTCTTGGCAGCGCTATTTATCAGTGTCTCCAACAGATACCAAAAGAAGACTATTTATCTGCTTTTCGCGACTGGGTGAAAAGGTTACAAAAATGTGTTTCAGTAAAGGGAGAATACTTTGAAGGTTTGTAATAAAAATATGTTTGATAAAATGTAGCACTGAAGTAATCCGAGCCCAGTGACAAAACTTTTTGCAGAACCCTCGTATCAACGGACGGAGAAGGCCGTGCTGGAAGGCAAGATCCATCGTTTGACATTGACCGTGCTGTTTATGTATGTACCTATCACGTTTCTCATGGTGCAGTTTAAAATGTGAGAGCAATGTGGGTCAGCTTAAACTACAGAATAGATGGACGAAGCAAAGCGTTTCTTTAGTTTGTAGGAATTCTGGAAAATATTTTACTTTAGCAGGATTTTAGGTGAAGATAGGATTCGAGGTAGGATGTCTTTAATACCATGTTTAAACAGCGGATGTAGTGAAGAAAAATAAGTTCTGTAATAAGGGCGAGGCGGTTCTAACGAGTACCCACAATCTACGTTTTTAGCAGAAATAAGAAAAATAATGTATACCCCTGTAAACCCCACTTTTACCATATAAAAGCGGGGTATAAGAGGGTCAAAATTATATAGGCGTGTTTTCGTGATGTGTGGCTGTTAAATTGTATAGACTGTTTTTCCTTTTGATGCTAAGAACTTGATGTGAATCTGATTGTATCAGTTCCTGAGTTCACTTATTTACTTTTCAAAGGCTTAGCTGAAATATTTTTTTTCATATTTTTAAAGGGGTCCACTCCAGCAGATGTCTTCGGAGCATTTGGAGACCCCTTTTCAAAAAGGTTTAGATGTGCTGGAAAAAAAATGAAGTCACAAAAGTTAACTTATGTATAAATGGCGGGAAATCAGCCATGAGTATCTAGTCCCCTTTAAGTATGAGCCGTTTGCTATCCATATAAATAGATTCTTTAACCCATTAAAGACTGAATAAACTTTCCCACACAATATAGCTTTTTTTCTAGATTTAAGGTATGTCAGGCTATATGATGTATATATTCCTAATGAAAATGGTTGAATTATTTGCAAACAGTGGAGACCCTGATCAGACGCCGCGTTCTGCGGCGTCTGATCTGTGTCTGCACTGTTTGCCAGTTTTAGGGGTCTCAAGTCTTCAATGGGTTAAGAAATAGTGTCACGATAATGCAGTGTGCACACGCAAATAGCGATCGCCATGATCAGACAATACATGTGTAGTGACATAACCCATCGCTAATTGATTACTTGATAAACTATAGCATCTCTTTTCGCTTGATACTTTGATTTTATGTTTTTTTTTTTGTTTTTTTTTGTCTATTTTAGGTGTTTTTGAGAGAAACGTCTGACGGAAGTCATAACATGACGACGAACGTTACAGTTTACATAATGGATCGCTTACCTACTACATGTGAGTTTAAATATTACTAAATTCTAAAGGCATATCCACTGTTGTCTATAACTAGCACTGTTGTCACCCCATTTAACCCACTTTAGGCAGAGTAAACTCCCCACATTATATGTCGGAAAATATGATTTTCAAATTAAGGTATGTCAGTCTATGTGATTTAGATATTCCTAGAGAAATAAATCTAAACTCTTTGTAAACAGTGGAGACCATGGTCAGATGCCGCAACGTGGGTCTGCACTGTTTGCCAATAACCCTTTTATGGGTCTCCAAACTAAAAAGCGTTAAGGATGCCCATTTTGCATGCGTTTACTTGAGCTATGTTTCATTTTACGGGAGGTAGCATTGTTGCAATCGCTTTCTAGCGCTGCCCACATTGCTCTCTGTTGTTTTTGTTGTTTTGTGATCATGTTAGGAGCTGCTTCGGAAGAAGCAAATGTGAGGTTGGAAATGGGCCATGCAAAAGCCTGTTTGGCATGAATGGGTTAGTCCGTCATTTGTAATCCAAATTGCTGTATGTTAATTTCACTTACACAAGACTACTGAAACATGAAGAAGCACTAATTCATGAATTTCTTTATTTTACAGAAAAAAGCGGCTTAACCATGTAACCAGTTATAAACTGGACATTATTCTACATCTATAGATTTCTACCACTTTTTGTTTAAGGGGAATTGATACAGTTTAATGGGTGTGGGGTGGGGGTAGGTGGTGGAATGGGGATCCCATCAAAAATCATTTTTGTCATATTTTGTTCTGGTAAGGGTCTACTCTCACAGGAAAGAATTTGCTCTGAAAGGAAGTAAATTCTTTCGTGTTAATGTATACCCGTTCTAAAAGGGGTTTGGCGTAACAAAAACAAAATGAAGACAAAAGAGTTGTGTCCCTTGTCAAACATTGCGGAAATCTTACCAAGTGTATCTATTGCCCATAAGTGTAACGTCAAAGTATACATGTATATACTACAGTAGTAATATGATGATGCTTAATATCAGTTCCTTGTGAGATACAACAATTGTTTAATATGATATTGTCATTTCAAATATTTTCAGCGAAGTAATCATTTGTGTCCTGTCGGTTGTTTTCGTGTATTGTCATCGTTAACAGAGGTAAGTATTCGTATACATTTTCTATAAAATGTTGAACCTTAAAGGGCAAATACGAAGGTTTTAATTCTACTAAATATTTAAGGGCACTTCAGTAAGGAGGTGACTGCTGAAAACCGCATCAAATTATCTTAAACGGTTTCTGAAATATTGCGATTTGAAATTTGATATTTAACATCCAAGAGGATTGAATTCAGGCTGCCTCATTAATATTCACGAGCCCTTTTATGACATCATAAGGGAACAGTAAAATTTTAAACTTTTTTAAATTGCCAATATTTTTTGCTTTTTAATCTGCATCAATTATGTTTTCACATTGTTTAATTTATTCCACTCCTTAAAACTAATATACATAGGAATTTAACTCTTATTTTCGGTTTAAAGTGTTACATTTCAAATTTAAAAATTTCATTTAAATAATTTAAAATCCAGTTACAATGCTTAATAATTAGCCAAAATTGACTTTTTTGGTATTCATTTATATGATATACACCCAAAATTCACTATTATTAAAAAAAAAACTTACGAAAAATTTAATATTAATCAAGTTTTAAACATTTTAAAATTTAGCTTTAAATTTAAACAACTGATTAAATTTTGAGTTAAATTCTCTATTCTCTATTATTTGTAGACAGAGACCAATATCAATAATGGTTAAGGAGAAAAACTATGTAGCATTTAAGGAAATGCAGAATATTCCTGTTTAAAATTTAAGTTTAAAATTTAAGTTCCACTATGACATCACAGAATATTGCATTGTGGGCCTTAATCAATACACAATCCAAGGGAGGTTACTCTAACAGGAAAAAAGGTAGGTATCGTAAATTAATCACCATAACTTTTGATTGAATTGGAATTTTTTGATGGGGGTTTCAACAAAATAATTCTCTTAAAGCATTCTATCAACACCCTGAAAACCAGGCATATTTTAAATTTCTTTGTATTTGCCCTTTGAACATAATATATAAAAACAACTTATAATTACGTTCTCCGTCTCATGCATTTCAACCTTTAGTAGTGTTTCAGTTGTGGTGCCGTTGCTTTAAGTGCGTCCTTCTTTCCCTTTGGTGTTAGATAAATGAATCGATGATCATTGCCTTTCTTCCTATTAGCACTCTGTATGCTAAATAATCCAATGAAAATCATATCCTTTTGACGGCGTTAGCGTATTTATGCATAATTGCTGTCCAACGCTTTTTGAACAACCTCACGGCCAGATTAATATAAGAAATCTTCTAGTTCCAGTACCATTTAATACGGTAGAATGCGGGATAATAATAGTATGAACACGAGCTCTCTAGCATGTAAAGGAAGGGCACGAAAGGCTTCCGAAGTAAGAAAAATGTTCAAATTTTCAAACCAAAAATGTTCGGTTTACCGTTGTGCCTTCGTAATGCAGTCCCGTCAACATCAATCAAGCGCAGCTCAAATGGCCCAGCATACGAAATGCACAAGAAAAGGCAAAAGAAAAGGGACGGAAAGAGAGAGAGAAAGGAGGTAAAATGTGGGATCAAATCGCAAAAAAAAAAAAAAAAAAAGAAAAAAAGAAAATCTCCATGCGCATACATTTTCGCACCGTGACCCCTGCGCCATGACCTTTCGTGAGTGTAAAAACTTGGCAGTGCTTGATTGTAAAGAATAACATATCTACGTTTGTTTTCAGGTCAGTTGCATATGTTGAATTACAGAGGTAAATATCGAAACCTGTCGTCATTTTTGCTGCATTTTTTCAAAACCCTCGGCCGTTCTAAGGTTATAAAGTTGTCGAAAACGCCCCAGAAAATCATGAGATTATCATGACGACAACTTTAGAACTTTGTGTATATTAAAGCATTATTTCTCGAATATCGAAATGACATTGACATCATAAAATGTTGAGAAATTGCTTATTCCGGCGTGGCAACGTTTATCAGCATAAGGCCATGTAAACAAATGAGGTCTCTCTTGAGGCATTTTCAGTAAAAATCATGTTCAGATAGAACCTCTAAATTTCCTGATTTGAACATTTTTTTTATTGTCAGAGCATAGCTCTATGTCCATCCTACAGTGGCTTCAAACAGTCATGCGCATCGGCATTTATGCAAAAATAGCAATTCATTATATGTTCCCAATCAAATATTGAGATTTCTCAATGCATTCGAAATTTAGAATATCAGTGTTTCAACTGTAAAAATATATTGACCAAAAGAAGCAATCCTACAATGACTTCAAACAGTAATGCGCATCGGCATTTATGCAAAAATAGCAATTCCTTATATGTTCCCAATCAAATATTGAGATTTCTCAATGAATTCGAAATTTAGAATATCAATATTTCAACTGTAAAAATATATTGACCAAAAGAAGCAATCCTACAATGACTTCAAACAGTCATGCGCATCGGTATTTATACAAAAATAATTTAGAATATCAAGGTTTCAACTGTGAAAATATACTGGCCAAAAGAAGCAATGTGCACCTCAACAAAATCTAAAGCTGTGAATTGCAGGGCTAATCGAAATTTATTTTCTATCTGTCAGAAACACCAACACTTGGCAAAAAATTAATGAAAATATCAAATTGAGTTCATTGCTGTAGAGACGGGAATAAAATCATGTATTTATGAGCAGCCAATTATTTATCGTCCTTTTTTTTTTAAATTAGTTTCTTCTTGATAAAATTCAAATTACAAGTTTGACTCGTTTGATGCTACGAAACAACAGAGTCCACCTAGCAATTAATTTAGTGCACTCGTAATCGTATGTTGTTACTCCTACTTTCAATGCTCCTTATGCAGGTATCATATGAATGCTTTTTAATGGCGATGAGTGAAGGCACTATAAAATAATTTAGAAAGCTCCGTATAAATTAATGAACTATTTGCGATAAAGCGTGCTTTATACGGTCTTTTATGAAGCTTTGGTATCCCGTACAATGTAGTAAACTTGTTTTGCTTCTCTTTTGTACTAACTGCAAACTTAAAAATATGAATTTCATACTCCTCTACCATTGACTGCTCATATGGTTGCGGTTGGCCATCTATTGTAACGTTTTGTTGCTATTTAGTATCTGTTTGTTCCGAAACAATTAATAAGTTGTTCGTCTCCTTTCAGGAAATATAAGCTCTCACGTCGGTAACATTCCACTATCATTTAGACAAGCGAAAGAGCAGCTTGTACCATTTTTAAAGTCTTTGGTATGACTAGGCCGGGGATCGAACCCGCAACCTCCCGGTCAGAAAGCGGATGCTCTACCAACGGAGCCACTGTGATGGTGTTTTCAGAAGAGAAGCAAAACAACCTGACATAGTCACCTCCCCTGAAAGTGGATCAATACTGCTTAAGGTAATCATCAGAATATATCCATTAATTAAATTGCCTATCTACGTAAATCTGAAAGTCACTAGTTAAACTAAATGAATAATTGATATATACTGACGCATGCACTCTCAAAACAAACTCTAGGAAATTCACGAATCTCCATGTGTCTACTTTTTTCTTCAAAGAAATGCTTAATGCAGTTTGAAAATCTTCTTGCTAAAAGGTAGACGAATGGATGTTTTTTTCTATGTGTTTAGAGGAAGTTGAGATACCAAACAAGATTTAAAAATGAAATTGATTAAATACAAAATGGATATAATGAGAGGATGCAGCTCAATAGCTTTGCTGTTGCAGTTTATGGAAGTGTAGGATTTTTGTCTTGTATCAGGAGGAACCTTTGTATAACACGTTCAAGCAGGACAATGAAAACCTACTTTACATCACGAAAACACGCCTGTATAATTTTGACCCCCTTAAACCCCACTTTTATATAGTAAAACTGGGTTTACAGGGGTATACATTATTTTTATTATTTCCTGCTCAAAAACATATATTGTGGTACTCGTTAGAACCGCCTCGACGAGGCGGTTCTAACAAGAACCCACAATCTATGTTTTAGCAGAAATATGAAAAATATCAGAATATTTTATCTGAAAATTTGTCATTTTCGGTGGTAAAATTTTCAGTGTATTTGAATAGGCGTGTTTTCATAATGACTATCAAATGTGTATATATGCACGAATACAGAGCGCCTTGGCAGCTGTTTAAATAACAGTATGTATCAGCAGCAAGGTCAGAAAACGTGCCTTCGGACATGTATTCACAACGAAAATTCAGATCAGCCTGCGCATTCGCACAATTTAATCAGAATCCTCACTGTGCGCAGTTTGAACAGCCAATGAGTCAACGTTTCTTCATGTGTGCAATGAAGACTGATCAGACTGCGTTCGCGATAATTTCAAGATATTTGCATATCAGTCTCCCTAAAGTCGGGTTAAATAAGGATACGTGTTTTCGATGACATGTTTATTTTTATTATAAACCTTAGTGTATAATAGCTCTTTCCAGGTATTCCCTAGATGTCGAGTTTAATAAGTAAAGGTGTTTTCGATGATATATTTATTTTTGTTCAATGTATAATAGCTCTTTCCAGTTATTTCCCTAAATGTTGGGTTAAACCAGGAAAATTGTTTTCGGTGACATATTTATTTTTATTTAAAAATAGCGTAAAATAGCTCTTTCCAGATCAGTCTCTTTAAATGTCGAGTTAAATAAGGAAAAAACATTTCTGTCACATGTTTATTTTTTATTAAAAATCTTTGCGTATGATAGCTCTTTAAAGATCAGCTTCCTTAAATGTCGGATTGAAATATGGGAAGATGTTTTCGGTGGCATGCTTATTTTTACTATAAAAAAGGTAAGAGAAAAAGCCAGGGAGTGCCACAATCGCAAACCGCAGCCCTTCCCGGACACTAAGAGGAAGAGGAAACCGACAAATCCAAACAAGCACAAATCGAACAAACGTACGAAAAGAACTAAGATTAGCTCTCTCTTCCCCAAGCGAGGTAATCGCAATGCTAAAAGGACTGAAAACCAAAACAAGAACAAAATGACACAAGGTAAGACATAAAACAAATCGCCTCGTAGAATAAACCACAAAGCAACAAAGAGTAAGACTAACACCGGGACCACCGCCTTAGAACGGTCAGTAGAGTAAACCACCTATAAGCCTTAGCGTATAAATTCTTCCTAGATCAGTCACCCTAATGTCGGGTTAAATAAGAAAACGTGCTTTCGGTGACATGCTTAATTTTTTTATTAACCTTAGCCATAATACCTCTTTCCAGATCAGTTTCCCGAAATACCGGATTATAAAGGAAACGTATTTTCGGTGACATGTTTATTTCTTTTATGAACCTAAACGAATAATGTCTTTCATATCGTTAAATAAGTGAAGTGTTTTCGGTGACATAATTATTTCTATTATAAACCCTGGCGTATAATGTCGTTCCAGATCAGACTCCATAAATGTCGGATTAAGTAAGGACGGATGTTTTCGGTGACATGTTATTTCTATTATAAACCTAAGCGTATAATAGCTCTTTCCAGATCGAATCGAGTAATGAAAGTTTTGTTTGTGTTGAGGTTTTACGGCCCAGTCAACCCGATGGGGTCATGTCGAGCGCGGTCAGTTTACCTAACCACATTTTTATTGGGCAGGCTTGGTCCTCAAAGTGGTTAATCAGTATTGTGCACATTTTTTGGCCAGAAACTGCCCTTCCTTCTTGAATCAGCGGAAGGGAGAGAATGACCGTAAAAAATATTTCATGATCGAATCTCAACGAAAGCATGTTGCCGACCCGGCGGGGTAGAACCCGCAATCTCCTGATCACCAGTCGTACATGCACCCACCTGAGCCACCCGGCGAATAATGAAAGATGTTTTCTGTTACATGTTTACCTTAGCGTATAATAGCTCTTTTCAGATCAGTCTCCCTAAATGTCGGGTTAATAAATGATGTCAAAGCCTTTTCAGTGACATGTTTATGTCTGTTATAAATCTTAGTATATAACATCTTTCCAGATCAGTCTCTCTAAATGTCGGGAGAAATAAGGAAACTATTTTCAATGAAATGTTTATTTTTATTATAAACTTAGCGTATAACAGCTCTTTCAAAATCAGTCCCCCTATTTGTCGGGTTAAATAAGGAATTCTAAGCGTTTTCGTTGACATGTTTATTTTTATCATAAGCGTTAGTGTATAGTATCTTTCCAAATCAGCTTCCCTAAATATCGGGATATACAAGGAAACGTGTTTTATTTTTATTATAAACCTTTGCGTATAATTGCGCTTTCCAGATCAGCCTCCTTAAATTTCGAGTTAAATAAGAAAAAGGGTGTTTCAAGGTGTAGTCCATTTGCAATTCCTTTAACAGTATTCAATTTAAAACAGCAAAGTGTTGTATGAAATGTTCCTCTTTCAACTGATGTGTTTTAGCCAATTATTTATTCAGTCATCCGTAATGTAAACACTACATCAGAGAGAAGCAAATTAATTATGCACACGTGTGAATGACATGACAAAGTTTAGAACTTTATTGATCATTGACATAACGGGCTGTTATGTAGCAGGTTGAGTCGTAACTGAAACCAGATAAACAAACACCTGTTTGACTTGCCTTAAAACCGGTATCATTTACTTTTAAATAACATTATTTTAAATGAAAAATGTAATGCAAATTTCCCGTAACGTATTAAGAGCCAATGAAATATAAAAGCCGCAACTTCAGAAAAACGTGCCTTCGGTCATGCGCGCCCTGCGTAGCGTCAGATCAGACTGTGCGAATGCGCAGTCTGATCTGAATCTTTGCAGGGCGCTTTTAGGATAGTCAATGATGCAAAGTTTCTTCATGCGGGCAAAGAAGATCGCTGTGTGCGCATGTCCGAAGATGAATTTTTCCCTTGCTTCCGGCTCATTCTCCCCGTTTTTCAGTTGGGATTTCTCTTAAAGGAAATTCTTAGTTCCCCTATGAACAAAGTCTTTCCTTTAAGTGTAGTTTTTATTTTTAAAGGTTTCACATATTATAGTGGAGGTTGCGCAACTTTCTGTGTGCAAATTTGTCTCCTTTTATTAAAATGGCGGCAAACTCTTTCACGCGAATTCGTTCTCTCTTTGGCTCTTTTTTGCGTCACAAGATATATAGCATGTGTCGCCTTTATTGCAAATTTTACATTTAACTGAGGGTCTCTGAGGACAGCGACAGAATATATACACTGTGATGAACATGAATAATTGAAAGGCTGGTCTACGTAGAAAGTTCACATCTCATGTAAAACTCTGTGTTAAATTTCTGTTCCGGTAATCTGTATGTTTCAACGCTTAGCACTCCGGGTAAAATATATTTTCAGCGGACGACATATTGAAATATTTTTTCTTCTTATTTTTTTCAGAAAACAGGTTTGACATTTCATGAAAATTGTCTCCATTGGAGACAATTTTCATGAAATGTCAAATCCTGTTTTCTGGGAAAAATAAGAATAAATATAATCACTTTGTCTTCTGCTGAATTAGCACAGAGAGTGGTAAAAAGTTAACAGACAAGATTCTCTTTGAAAAGAGAAAATCCGTGACGAATATTCGGACTGATAATTTTAGAACCAAGATAAATTAGGTAACATGAATTTGTCGGCATCGGAAACGTTTCACGACAATTTCACTTTAACAACAGTTGCAATGGATAACACGACATGTGTCTCAAATACTTCTTGTGTAACTGAAAGTTCTAAGGATTTTGGAGCATGGTTATTTGACGATGCCAGCAGTGTCACAAACAATTCACTATATATGGCGTACAAATTATGGTTCTTTATCATCGATGTCATTTTGATTTTGCCGACGATTCTAGGAAATTCGTTAATTCTAATATCTCTTATTCGCTACAAGTCATTACGGAAAACAAAAGCTTTCATCTTGATAGGGAATTTAGCCGTTTCTGATCTCCTAGTTGGACTTGTTGTTATTCCAATGGATATATATCTGTTGTTAACAGATTATTTGTCAAACAATCGGACATATTGTCTCTACTACTACTGTTTAATATACACATTGATAACTGCTTCTGTGCTGAACTTGTTTCTCCTCTCAGTGGAAAGATTTCATGCTATCATCAGACCTTTCCAGCATAACCTAAGATTCACTGCGAGGAGGGTTTATCTCATCATCTGCATAACCTGGTTATTGGTCATTTTGTTTGGATCTTTGCCGCTTTTGGGTTGGAAAACTGACGTATCGGATGAGAAGATAATCTGTAGAAGCACAGTTTTATTTACCAAGGCGTATAGAATAATAGCAAATGCTATAATCGTCACAGCACTAACAATAAGTTTTGCATTCTTTATTGTTGTGATCAAGATAGCTTTAAATAAGACTAAAGAAACGGAGCTAAAACTGGCGGATTTGACGGATCTTGGTAGCAATGAAATTAATGGTAGAACGACCCTACGAAGAGACATACGTCATACACGGCTGATGGTTCTTGTGTCCGGACTTTTTATCATTTGTTGGGGACCGTACTGTATAATATCTCTGGTGCCGAACGTTTCGGACGTAGTGTCATTTGTGAGAAACTGGTTAAGCAGTTTAGGACTTATTAACTCTTGCTTAAACTGGGTAGTTTATGGTGCGAGGAATAAAAGGTTTAGAGCTGCGTTTAAAAGCATTCTTACTTGTTCGTGTCGGCGGCGTGGCGAAGTGAAAATAAACACGAATTCGACTTGAGACTCCAAATCTGTTAGATCATATTTCCCATGAAATATAACTTGGTTCATTTTATATGCAGAGCATATGCGTTAACAGAGGAGCGACATGGTCTGGTTTAAGTTATTAAGGCGCTAAGCAAAATTATTGCAGGAGACATACTTTTTTAAAAATTATTTTTCAGAGAATAAAGACTTTACATTTCATGTAAATCGTCTGCTAGGTAGATGATTCGCCTGAAATGTCAAGCCTTATATTGTCTAAATAAAAAACAAAACAAAAACAAAACCAAAGTGACGTCAGCTGTAGCTGTGATTAGCGCTTTTAGGGTTAAACATTAGATACGATATGAGCGGTGCTCATAGAAAAAATGTCTTCGATGCATATGCGGACAGCGAAATCCCAGATCAGCCTGCACATCCGCGCAGTCTGATCAAGTTCTTCTCTGTTCGGTTATATAATCTCTGTATACTATAGAATATATCGAAATACAACCGGAAGAGACTACGTACATGATACACCGGGCCTTCGCACTTCGGAATATATCATGAAAAAAACAACAACAACAACAACAAAAATACGTTACTGTTTATACCTCTGCCGCCACAGGCAACTGTGACTATTATGTGATACTATTCTAATCACATACAAGTAGTGCGCACGCATGAATATCATTCTTGAAAATGGTGAAAGAAATTGTGCCTAAGTTCTCCCAGGATTAGAAAAAATGTCTTAAATACAGTGTAATAAGGGTTGAACGTTTTACTGTCAACTTTACAACACAGCGAGTCAATAACGCTGATTTGATAATGTGTAGTGTTCAAAGAATACTTTTTTGTGAAACCATCTAATGTTAAAATAATAGAATATTTGTGTTTTGATTGATTTCACGTTTCAATGTTTCTGTCGGATACATATGATGTCATCCAAAGTAGAAAAAGGTATGATGTCGTGGGCGAGCATCGTAGACCCAAATCATCCTGCACATCTATAATACCATCTGACGAGGGTCTACATTGTTCATTCGTATATATGTATGTATGTATGTATGTATGTATGTGTGTGTGTGTGTGTGTGTGTGTGTGTGTGTGTGTGTGTGTGTGTGTGATCAAATAGTGTAGACTCTGATCAAATGATATCAAAGCACTGACAGCACTGGTAGGCCGATAATCTCTTTAATGTAGGCTGGGAAAATGTTCCTGAACAGTACTTGAGACTGTTTCATTTAACCCTTAACTTCTTATAATTTGAGCAAACAGTGCAGACCCTGATCAGACGCCGCATAATGCGGCGTCTAATCTGAGTCTGTACTGTTTGCCAATGTCCCAGCACTAAGCTCAGTCCAGGATATGCGCTTGTTTGGTTTTGTCTGTTTCCTCTTCCTCTTCGTGTCTGGGATGGGCTGCGGTTTGTGATTGTGGCAATCCCTGGACTTTTCTCTGATCTTTTATTTTGTAATTGTGGCACTCCCTTGACTTTTCTTTTACCTTTTTTTGTAAGCGGGCAGCGAAGCCACGAATAGCTACGCAGATCAAGACCTGTGCTGCTCGCGTATATATTTTCTTATCATTATGAAAACACGCCTATTCAGATATACTGGAAATTTTACCACCTAGAAATGAAAATTTTCAGATAAAAATTCTGATATTTTTCATCATTCTGCTCAAAACATAGATTGCCGGCACTCGTTAGAACCGCCTCGACGAGGCCGTTCTAACGAGTACCCAGAAAATATGGTTTTTAGCAGAAATAAGAAAAATAATGTATACCCCTGTAAACCCCAATTTTACTATATAAAAGTGGGGTTTAAGGGGGTCAAAATTATATATGCATGTTTTCGTGATGAATTCGGCTCATAAATTACACCATGTGCACTCAGCGTAAACTTAGACTAGCTTGTGCCTATGCATAGACTAATCGGAGTCTTCACTGGTCGTTAGTAACAAATTCGTGGATCCCTTATTAGCCATAGAGCTATGAAGAGTCTAATCAGACTATTCAAACTGTGCTGTGTGCTGTGCTGTCCCTAAGTGCAGATCTTGGACTAAGCTAAAAGCCTGATCAGATGGCACAGGCTGTGAGCCTTAAATGAAATAACACCTTAATGAAAGAATTCCTTCGTTTGAATTTGCAAGTCATCGAATGATAAGATATTTTCATTTAATGTACCGCGTTTGCCTGCACCTCAAGAGTTATTTCAAACGTCAGTCATTTATGATTGTAATACCGGCCCCTGCGATAAGAAATCGTGCACGCATTACGAAAAAACGCCTATTTAAATATATTGAAAATTTTACAACCAAAAAAGGAAAAATTTCAGATAAGAAATTCTGATATTTTTTATATTCCTGCTCAAAACATAGATTATGGGTACCCTCGGCGAGGTGGTTCTAACGAGTACCACAACCTATGGTTTTTAGCAAAATAAGAAAAATAATGTAAATAATGTATGTTGTGGCTACTCATTAGGGGCTTCTAATGAACACCCGTACATATGTTCTAATGAAGCATTAATAAAATATCCCTTTTTTTCAGCACTACGTTATTCATAGCATTTTCACTATATAATATGAGAAATGCAAAATATTTGATTATTAAGATAAACGTAGTAAAGAGGTTGCTAGAAGTTACAAACAAATTTAAAATTTAATTTAAAAACTGCAAAATTTTGAAAATCCGCCATTTTTACTATATATTATGGGGGAACATAGGGTACATATATGAGCAAGCACACGACAAAACCACCAAAATGGCATGTACGCCCAACGAAGACTAAGATCAGCCTGGCATTCATGCCAGTCTGGTCAGAGTGTACGCTGTGCGCTCAATGGGTAGCTAAGGGCTCAAGCGTCCTTTATGTGGGCAGCGAAGAATCTGATCAGACTGGGCGGATGCCCAGGCTCATCTGAATCTTCGCTGGGCGCACATGCCATTTTGAAGGTTTTGTCATGCGCTGGCTCAATAATATTGACTTGTTAACCTTACGATGAATACGGTATAGTTAACTCTAACGCTTAGTAAACTGGGTAAATAGAATTTTAGCAGACGACATGCTGAAATACGTAATTTCATTATTTTCAAAAAAATAAAAAAATAAATAAAAAAATAAAATGAAGTTTTGACATTTAATGCAAATTATCTCCTTTGCCAAATCCTATTTTTGGGAAAATAAGGAAAACATTACATTTTTACGTCCAGAGAAGTGGACTTATTAATGTAACATTGTGCCTTTTTTTGTCCGAAAATGCCAAGACAAGAAAAACATCTTCTCCAGAGGCCTTGTATTAAAACAAACATACAAACACATAAAAAGCAAGTATTGCGATAGGAAATCAATGTCTGTTTGATATTCAGGCGCATATAATTTATAGCAATAATGTTCAAGAAATGCTGTATGAGTTGATAGAAAGCGACTGTCGTTTACATCTAATTATTGAAAACATAGCTCTTCTGATTTTTAAATTTCCAAAACCATATATCATCCAATTAAATCCAGTATTCATAGCAGCAGGTAACAGACACCAGCGACTTACTGTTTCGGAGATGTTTGCAGTTAACAGTCTTGCAAATGTTATAACACAATAAGGTCCCCAGCATACCACAAACCATCCGGATATCATCAATACGAGTACGGTCTTCTTGAGATTTCTTGACTGTCGAAAATTGGCATTAAAAGGACTGTTCTGTAACTTAAAAACTACTAATGATATGACAGCAATTAAAAATCCCATGTTTATTACCGTTCCTAAAGCATACACAATCGTGAAAAGCAGCTGGTGCTCGGCTGTATAAATGTCTGTAATTGCACAAATGGAATTAGAAACGAAAGTATTCCAGCCAAGGAGAGGTGCAAACCCCACAACCGTCATTGACAACCAAATAAATAACATCGTCCAATAAGTAACTGTTGTCATCCTGGACATGTACGACATGTGCTTCAGTGGATACGCTAGAGCAAAGAATCGTTCTACAGATATTACCATTAGGTTCAACACGGTAACCCCAAACAGCGCTATAAAACCTCCTGAGCGTACAAGACAGAAGTACTTATTTCTTAGTAGTCCACACGATTGTCCAATAATGTCCATTGGCATTACAAGAGCTGCCGCCAGTAAGTCTGAGAAAGCTAAACTTCCAATTAGCAGCCCCAGTACTGACCGAAGATTCTTGAAACAAAAAAGACTAAACAAAATTAACGAATTTCCAACGACAGAAGGAATGATAACAATTGATTCCGTAATTAGTAATACCGGATGTAGGATGTCCTGAGATACTATCAGTTTAGTGTCATTATGAAACAGTTCACTCTCTTCGTAGTTGTCTGTTGTCATAATTAGTCCAATCACTGTACATCTGACCCACGAAAACGTTTTATTTTACCTGAATATTTTTGTTCAATATTAATTTATGGTCCCGTTTTACAAAACAGTCAGAACTGTTCGAAAGTAATCAACGATTTCACGTACAAACATAACATTACGAAAACACGTCTATTCAAATATATTGAAAATTTCACCACCAAAAACTGAAAATTTTCAGGTAAAAATTTCTGATATTTTTCGTATTTCTGCTCAAAACATAATTTGTGGTTAAACATTAGAACCGCCTTGCCGAGGCGGTTCTATAGATACCCACAATCCATGTTTTTGAGCAGAAATAAGAAAAATAACGTATACCCCTGTAAACCCCAGGTTTACTATATAAAAGTGGGGTTTAAGGGGGTCAAAATTATATAGGTATAATTTTCGTGATGACAAATATTATCACTATTGTAATAAGCATGACATAATGATTATTAATTTACACATGCGACGTGTTTATCACAATTAGTTTAGATCACATTATTATTCCATTGTTTCGTTGATATATGACTAATTGATTCGTCAGCAATACAGCTTTGTTCTTATACCTACTTTTTTTGTATTTACGTTTTACATTTTACACAATATATCACTTCAAAGCCTGCAGGATATATTTTCTAAACATCTGATTTCCAAGGGGATTTCAGACTTAATTATTCATTAGCAGTATTTTCGCAAATACACGCACGCGTTTAAATTTCATGTTTAAGGGCGAAAATGTAATTCCCTATTCTGACTTTTGTTATGTTTTTGCATAAGACAAATACAATTTCCTAGTCTAACTCTTATATATGGTAATCATATTTAGACAGGAAATTTCTCTAGTTATTTGGATGGGAATATTTCGAATTATAGGAAAATATATCATATATATGATTTGAGACATTTTTGACAGACAAAACGACTCTTAATAAAAAGTATAACACTGGGTTGCTCTGCTTTAATATTCCCCACCCCCTCATATTCCTGTCCAAAAAACCCTACCCAATATATACGGAAATTCTCAGGAAAGACCGCAGTCGTGGAACACAGGACTCCCAAATTGCATAATAAATGCCATGAAATGATAACGCAAAACAACATTTTGTCGAGAACTGCACGAATAAACCTTGAAAATAGTATGAACAAACGAAGAGAGACTGCAACAGAAACACTGCCTTGGAACGGTCAAGAGCAAAACTGTTTTGGTTACGGGGAATACTAGTGGTCGCTTAACGCTTAGCATGCTCTGTAAAAATTTCAGCTGACGATATTTTGAAATATTTATCCAAAAATAGATTCTGGCATTTCATGCAAATTGTCTCCTGAAGTAAAAATAAGAAAGCAATTATCAATTTGACGTCTGCTGAATTAGCCCAAAGATTGGTTAAAGTTAAACCTGGGGCCCAAAGTTATGAAACTTTTTTAGTGCTCACCTCTGCTGAGCATGAAATTTTATCTTCTAATAAATATAAAAATGCCAACAATAGTTGGCATTTTTATATTTATTAGCAGAGATTTTTTCATGCTCAGCTATGTTTAGCAAGAAAGTTTTTGCAGTTGTTAGGAATGTAAGATTAATTACCAAGACGAATTTCTTGCTCAGCTGAATTGAGCACGAAAAAGATATATAACCTCGGAAAAGCTTTTTATATACAAGGAAGTCCTGGTAGGGTTCCAGCTACATAAAATGGTTAGGTCTGCGTTGGGGTTCCCTAACTCATCACCAGATAAATACAAAATAAAAAGTACAAATATAATGCAAACATTTCAAAAATATCCAATCCTCTTTAATGGCTGATGGACCTTCAAACTTCCATGACCAATACATGCATTGAATATATCCAGGAGCATTTGTGCAGTATTGTCATTTATCATTGAAAAAAAAAGGTAAGAGAAAAGTCCAGGGAGTGCCACTAAATCACTATATTCGAAAAAAATAAATAAATAAATAAAAAAAAAAAAAATAAATAAATAAAAATGATATTTTCACACAGTGAAAGGATACGAGTACAGTATTTTCACTAGTGAAAATGAACACGGTCATGTTATTTTCACTCCTCGTTTCGGATTACTTCCATTATCTCCGTTGTTTCCCTGACAGATGTCGATTGTATCTTTTAACTCCTCTAACTTCTCTGCTTCTGAACAAAATTATCAAGTGTTGATATACATTTTTAGTTAGAATGTAAGGAACAGTTTGATACATGTGTAACAAGATTATTTTGATTTGCCGAAACTTTTTGTTTCTGTCTCTCCAAGCGCTTCCCATGTTAAGCACTGAATGCGACGCCTTGACGATCAGGGCCCGGTTGTTCAAAGCTAACGACATCGTTAGTTTACGATTCGTTAAAATTTACATCGAGTGATACGCAAATATGCTGAAATTTTTTGCTGAAAAAATGTGAGTAGCTTTTGCAGTGCAAAAGCTACTCACATTTTTTCAGCAAAAAATATCAGAATATTGTATATTGAATCCGCTAAAACAGTTAACGAAATGACCCTTAACGAGCTCGTTAAGCTAACGACGCTTTGAACAACTGGGCCCAGGTTTTGTTTGGTGACGTTAGTTGTGACGTCAGAAGCGCGCATTGGCGTACATGTGTATAAACAATAAAATATAAAGAAAATTTACTCTTTTTAAGTAAATATCATATAAATAAATTTTGATGTTTTCATTACACTCGATGAAAATATTTATGGTATTCGCAGCAAAAGAGTAAATATCCTCTATGGCTTCCGCTGCTGATATTTTTAAACATATAAATGAACAAACGACTCTGACCGGACTAACTGGGTTCGCAGGCATATTTGAGTGTTCGCTCTTTGTATTTGACAAAAAGGCTTTTTCCTCATGTTGCAGATATTTTCAAAAAATCCAAATTAAAAAAAAAAAAAAAAAAAAAAAATATGTATCTTTTCCATTCCACTCTTTTAGCTTAAAGTTTAAAGATGATTGTCATTATACTGCGGCAATACTTTGGATTGTCTGACAGCTTTCATCTGCAGTTTCGATATAAATGTTGGTGATATGTAGCAACTGGTTGTTTCATTATGACCAACAGTCACACCAAGGTGAATGACCGTGTCTTTAAATGACTTGCTTAGCGTTTGGTCAAACACAGATAGGAAACGACATAAACAGCTGCCATTATGGTTATGTTGGCGGCGAAAAGACATACGTGTGTCAGTTGTCCCTTATTTTGTTTTTCTTACGCATTGCATGCATGTTTTGACTAACCATTCTAAGGTGGTTCCTCTGTTGCAGTTCTTCTTGACTGGTAATGTGGTGGTCGGGTGGTGCGAAGGTGTTGTGTATCTTACGTTACCGGGGCGTCCAACTGATATTGGCTTACAGTTGGGCAAGGCCTGCTATCCTTGTAGCAGGTAAGGGTAGATGGGGAATATTTTTATTTCTTCTGTTTCTTCACTTTCATTCCTGTTCCTTTCTTCCCTGTCCCTCTCTTTCATCTCTTCTACTATCTCTTCTATCACTTTTCTCCCTTTCTCTGGGAGACGACACAAAATGATCCACAAGGTTGACGTGTCGTTAAACCCCAACACAATCAATCAATCTTGACTGGTACATCGGTGATTTCATATAACATGAGTCTGCGCACGATTAAACCTACAAAATGGCATGTGCGCCCAGCGAAGACTTAGATCAGCCTGGGCACCGCCCAGTGTGATCAGAGTCTTCGCTGTCCGCATTAAGGAAGCTCGTGTCCTTAGCTACCCTTTGAGCGCATAGCGGAGACACTGCTCAGACTGAGTGGATGCCCAGGTTGATCTGAGTCTTCGCTGGGCGCACATGCCATTTTGTTGGTTTTGTCGTGCGCTTGCTCATGTGGCGTTTTTTTTTTTTTTTTTCTTTTTTCTTTTTTCTTCATTGTTCTTCCTCATTTTCCTTCTTTTGGTACCTCGTGGGGGCTTAGCTTCCTGTCTATGACATTACCTGAGTATCTTTACTTGTATGTTTTCATTGTTCTGTTAATTGCCTGATAACAGTCGAACCTCAATGGCTCGAACATCCTTGTGACCATGAAAATTTGTTCAAGACTTGGGTTACTCGAGCCACTGAGGGTTAGCCATAGCGCCATGTCAGGAAGCAAATGAAGATAATTTCGGGAAATCTTTCCGATCTTCTACAATATAATGGTATGAGTGTACTCATTAGAATCACCTCGATAATGCGATTCTATAACACAACATACAACTTCATGATAAAATAAGAAAATTTCCCCAAATATTTGTTTTCTTGAGCAAACGGAAGAATTTGGCAGGGACTCAAAAACGAGTTTGAGTCATGGTAAACGAGCCATAGAATTATTGAGTTTTGACTGTGTTTTTTATTAACCTTTGTCCTGCTGAATAAATTAAGATGCCGCGCCTACTTATAATTTTCAGCCAATCAGATTATTTGATCCGGGTTATTGCTATAAATTCACATACTTAATGGCAAACTGTGCATATCCAGATCAGTTGGCTTCTTCAGAAGCCAACTGATCTAGATCTACACTGTTTGCAAAGGTAGGGTATATCCGGGTTCAGCAGGACAAGGGTTAATAATATTATTATCGTTTGTGTACGTACAGTATTTCTAAACAAAATATTGCTTATACTAAACTAACAATATAGACCTATCTAGTTGTTCAACAGCAATTTTTGTACATTTGTAGGTCCCCATTCAATGTACATGCATGTGCTGTTAGCCAAGGTGAATCCACGGCGCCGAATCCACAATATTAGGTATATCCGCAAACTAAACGAAATACAGAATTAATGTAACGAGATCATTAAATAGACAAAAAGCGAGCCTAATATGGATCCTTGGAGTACCTCAGAATTAACGGCAGTACATTTACACGAAGCCCCAGGTATATGCAATATTACTCGCTGTTTGTGGTTAAAACAGGATTCGTTGAACCGCAACTGCTATTTTGTGGAGTTCTTTGTCAGTCAGCATTATATCCCAAGTGATAGACACATTAAACGATAATGTTTAGTATAAATATGTGCAAAACAATATATGATTAGCTGTAGAAAAACGCCCATATCACCCGTATACCAACAGAAAATATTGGGCCTATCAATGAGATAACAGTCCAGTCAAGGCTTTTTTGTTTCTTAACATTATATTAGGTCTGTAATAGCCAAATAGTGAGTTTAATGATAGTGAATACCTTGGTCAGGCTGTTCAGACGGTACTTTTTGCTTTGTATTTGGAGTGAAGGTGTTTTCCCACAATGTGGCACAATTAAACTGGCCAAACTGTTATTTGACCGATTGTCAATTAATGACTATCACATAAATATGTCAAATTGAATCCTGTCAGTCAGAAAACTAGGCGTGACCCATTACACGTAATGAACAGTTATGACGAAGCAAACGCACACATGCAATTGATATCTTAAAACTTTTTCCGCCCTGCAAATACAAACAGTATAGACTCAGATGTGATGGCTTTTTAAGAAGCCGTCTCATCAGGATCTATACCGTTTGACATTCTGCTTTTTATTTTGGATTGAACTGCCGATTTTCAACAATGAACATATCCAACTGTGTGGAGAGTCCATTTGAAAAATGTAAGGATTAATGTATACATATACAGTCGACTCTTATTATCTCGAACTCCAAGGGACTCCATGAAACATTTCGAGATATCCGTACTTCGACATACCAGATTTGCGGAACTGAGGAAAACAATTTATCGAACAACCACCTTTATAGAATGAATACGTAATTTGACTCCTAAGTTAGAGATATATTGAAAAGATTGTGGAAAAGAGGAGAAATTGCACCTTATGAGCAATTTCTCCTCTTTTCCACAATATTTTGTTACCTGTTGGTAGATCTCTGTGTTAAAACAGGGACCAGATTTTCACTTCGAGATAAGCGGTTATTCGAGATAAGCGAGTTCGAGATAACGAGAGTCGACTGTATATGATCAAACGCACAAATCACATTTTATTGCGCTTTTTTTTTTTTTTTTTTTTTTTTAAATAATATATACCTTATATATCCTAAATATTCGGACACCTGAACTATTTACCAAACTAGCCCTAGCATATAAACAAGTCCATTAGACAACCCGTGTATATGTCAAAAAAGCTGGATGAATGGCAAACATAGTAGATCTTTAGCAGCCGCCCCGTTCTGCGGTGTCTGATCTGGGTCTATTCTGTTTACCTAGATCTGTCTAAAAACTCCGAGTAAAAATGCTATGGCGCGTGTAAGCATATATATATATATATATATATATATATATATATATATATATATATATATATATATATATATATATATATATATTCCATTACCCTACCTCTGGATCAAAAGGGCCGCGCCATATGCGTCCAGTCAAGGCCAGATCAGCCTGCGCATCCGCGCAGTCTGATCAGGACCTTTACTGTCCGTAAACGGAATAACTGGATACTAAGGAGTGTTTGAATGAGAGAGCAAATGATCCGATGATACTTTGCGCATGTGCAGAATGATGTGACTCCGCACACTTGTGCATGACCGAAGGCACTTTTTCGCTTGACGCAGCCCAAACGATCCTCTGTCCCGTGCTGTCTGATCAAGATAAGGTCGTTCATTAGGAGACGGATTAAGTACCATATTTACCTTAAGAATGCAGACACCATAACTAATTACCACATATGTCCTAAAGTTGTGCACGTCCATTTAACTACCTGCTGATGTAGCTAAATATAAATTATGAGTGACGATCACGGTATACCATGTGGCGTTTGATCTAGGGCTACACCGTTTGCTCAGGTTTGTCTATCGCTAACATGGTACATATGCTATGGACGAAAAGCGAAGTACATGATCAGTCAACGTAGGTTGGCAAGTAGACTGGTTTCTGTCCCTAGTGCAGACAATCCTCTTTATACCAACACTCGATACAATGACAAAATTTGTTAAGATGACAATATCACTTTCACGAAACCTTCGCTGATGAGATTACAATTTGTCACAAATTATGCAAGAGTATTGTATTCAATATTTTAAAGAAACGTATGTTTGGATATTTGTTAGAATCGCCTCACTGAGGCGATATAAACAAATATTCAAAACATATGTTCTATGAGGAAATAATAACAAACAAAGTATGATCTTTCTTACATACTAATCTGTTCATTAAGTATTCTGTTCAACAGCAAAATCGTTTTAATGGCAACGTCTTTAGGAAGAAATGCTGTCGTTGTAACAAGGGCTCATTGTAACTTAAAGTATGACTGTTTATAGTTCTCTTTGATATAGGCATTAAATAAAACAAAGCAAATTTTACATGCTAAGGTTATGAAGCACTGGTCACTAGGAAATGGTGAGTTTGCCTGTACCATTATTATGTTATGCATGAAACTGGCTTTAGTTCTTCATGGTTTTCTAGTCAGTGATATGATATGTTTACCTGTCCCAGCTATCAGCAGCAACGACTGAAATGGTATGTGAAACTTTTGATTCATATCTCCACTACTTTTGTCAGGAAGAGCTCAAGCATATGTGCCGTGTCATGTCAAAAGAACTATTATAGCAAATGCAAATAGTAAAGGTTCAGGCAAGCCTGCGCTTCCGCGCAGTCTCATCAGTACCTATGCTCTTCGCTCACGAAAGCGATAGGTCAAGGAAAACCTCCGGCCAAAGAACAATGAGGTGTTGTGTAGTTAAGGGGCTGGGCATGCGCGCTGAAAGATTGATATAACAGACTCCAAAGAGTATATATGTTTTATCATTACGAAAACACGCCTATTCGAATATACCGAAAATTTTACCACCAAAACTTGAAAATTTTAAGACAAAAATTCTGACATTTTTTATATACTGCTCTAAACATAGATTGAGGGTACTCATTAGAACCGCCTCGGCGGTTCTAACGAGCACCCACAATCTATGTATTTTAGCATAAATAAGAAAAAAATAATGTATACACTTATAAAAGTGGGGTTTCAGGGGGTCAACATTATATAGGTATGTTTTCGTGATGTATGAGCCGCGCCATGGGAAAAAGTGTCTTCTTGTACATGTACATGCAGACAGCGAAGGCCTAGATCAGCTTGCGCATCGGCGCAGTTTGTTCAGGGCCTTCGCTGCTCGCTAACAGAATCATTTGATGCTACAAAATGTGTAAATGGAGAGCCCGGATGACATTTTGCGCATGTGCAGGATGAGCTGAATCAGAGCATTTTGCACACGACCCATATGGTTTTAATATAAGGAAGTAGATTCTGTACTTTTTCGTGTGTATTCATCAAGATGAATTGCTTATATAATAAACTGCCATGGATGATTTGCACATAACGCTCGCCTTGATCGCTCTTCTAAACTTTGGGTTTCGAATCCCGTAAATCATCCAGTTTATTCCAGAGTTCAAAAATCCAGCAAAAAATGCCCAGCGCACAGTGCTTGAAAAAGAGTCCCATCTATAAAACAAACCAACTACACTAATAACGCTGAGTGGACCCCAACAAATAATAAATGTCGCTGATACTGCCATCAGAACGTATGTCCTAGTCAATTTTCTTGAAATACGGAAGAAGTTGTTGTCCATACTGGAGTTTTTAACCTTTCGCAGCTGACTTAGTGCAATCCTTATCACAGCTACAAAGAATCCTATATTAATAAATATACATAGCGCGAAACAAGAACCTATGGCAATAATATATTCCATTAGAAATACTTCTTTATACATACACACTTTCCCAGGAGCATGCTTATTCAACCCCATAAGAGGCAAATAACCCATTATTATAACTGAAACCCACAACACAGGTATAGTAATTTGTACAATGGTTTTTGTCTTCTTGGTTCTGTGTCGCAGTGGGTGAGCAACTGACACAAAACGTTCTACAGAAATAGCAAGCATGTTGAAAACGGAAGCTCCCAGAAGTGCCACTGAAGTCCCCATCGAAAACAAACACAAATATTCGTTCTCAAATAAATTAAGGAGCAGCATCGTCATTTCAGTTGGTATAAGTATTAATCCGATCAAAAGATCACTTGTAGCTAAACTTCCAATGAGTAATCCCATGGGCGTCCTTAGTTCTCTAAACCTGCACAAACTGATTAAGATAAGAGAATTTCCAATAACGATGGGAAAGAAAAGTACCATATAAGCATAGAAGTACGCATTATCAATGCGTTCCGGTGTGTATCCTTTCGTGACATTTCCGTTGTCTGTCATTGTATCGTTTTATATCATTTGAAGGTACATATGCTTTAATATTCATACATACATTCTGTCCTATGTATGTTCTAACAGGAATAAGTAGGTATTTTATGTTTCTTACAAGTCAAATCAGTAACTGGAGACAATTTGCATAAAATGTCAAATCCTGTTTTCTGGAAAAAATAACAAAAATATCATCAATTTGTCGTCAGCTGAATTAGTCCAGAGAGTGGTAAGGTTCATATCATTAGGACATTAAACGATATATTGTATCTAATGCGTCATCAACCTCAGGCAAACTTATCGTTGATAATATACTGCTTTGGTCTCTAGAGATTTTTTGGTATCAGTCACGTAACCGTTAACTTCAAAGTATGTTATAGTCCAGAGAATTATCAGTTTTATATCCGTCACGTTTTGTAAAACTTCAAACTAGGTATCATGTTTCCTTTGCAGTATTAGTAAAATAAATTGCAGTATTAGTAAAATAAATTCAGTGCAACTAAATAACACAATGAGTGGAGCTATGAAACAGAAAATGTCAAATAGATGTATAATAACTCCCATATATAAGACATTATAGCACTATAGATGTCGTACTACAAGTTCTTTACGGTACTCTTATGTTAGAATAACAACAAGGATTCGTGCCCTTTGTTAGTACTAGGTAGCGCTTTTTTCCACACGGTGCAATGAACAAACGCATTATTCGGGTTAATGTTAATTCTCGATGCGTTGCGCATGCGTGACTCACTTTTGTTTTAGCTTACTCGTACTGTAACTCTAAGTTACGGTGTCTTTTTCCCGTTCGTTTGCATCACTTTTGAAATTACCTTTTGCATCTGAATGTAATATCTATTGACTGTTCTTAATTATTAAGTAGCTGTGAAAAACAAATCCGAACATTTCTCGTTATTTTCCAAATAATAAAACAGTATGTTTGCATATAATCCGTCAAATTTCCAAGGGGCATAGATACACTTCAGGTAATGCAACTTTCAATATTATTTTTCCTCCCTTCTCAAAAGGGATCTACTCTTAAAGGAAAGAATTTGCTCCCACGGGGAGCAAATTATTTCCTTTAAGGGTCCCCTTCTGGAAAGGGATCTACACTAAAATGAAAGAATAAGCTTTCGTTTGGGAGCAAATTCTTTCCTTTTAGGGTAGACCCCTTTTTAGAAGAGGCTGCTTGTGCTGAAAAGCAAACATGAAGTCACAAAAGATGTCTGCCCTGTAATGCATGGTAGAAAATCTACTGAGTGCATCCAGTCCCCTGAAAGCCCGTTACAAGTTAGGCAGTTAGTTGCATTGTCCAAAGCTATCAATACATCTAGTACATATACACTAATTAATCTCATTATTCATAAAATAATCGCTATTGGCAATATACTGTGATACGAAGAGTGACATTTAGTACTGTGACAGCGGTCAAACAGAGCATATGGTAGCAGGTTTCTGTTTTTGGTTTGTCGCTTTTGTACTATCTGATCTTCCTCTTGGTGCCATTGGTAGGTTATGTTTTCATCAAGAAAATACACCTATATAATTTTGACCCCCTTAAACCCCACTTTTATATAGTAAAACTGGGGTTTACAGGGGTATACATTATTTTTCTTATTTCTGCTCATCGAGGCGGTTCTAACGAGTACCAACAATCTATGTTTTGAGCAGAAATATGAAAAATATCAGAGTTTTTTATCTGAAAATTTACAGTTTTTTGGAGGTGAAATTTTCTATTTATTTGAATAGGCGTGTTTTCGTAATGTGTGATTTTGGCTCTTCTTTACTATTTTTTTGGTAATTTATCAACAGTTACTTAATGTTTAGGCAACTATCATTATTGCATTATTCGTGTGAAAAATTTTAAACAATACAATAAACGCAATATAATATTATATACAGTAATAACCCGTTGGGACAGACAGGCCTGAGTAAACAGTGTTGACCGTGATCAGACGCCGCGTTTTGAAAATATCAGAATTTTTATCTGAACATTTTCACTTTTTGGTGGTTAAATGTTTAGTATATTTGAATGGGCATATTTTTTTCATGATAATACAATAAACGCAACACAATGTTATATACAGTAATAACCCAAAGTATTAGGACAGACAGGCCTGAATAAACGGTGTAGACCCTGATGAGACGGCGCGCTCTACACTAATATAGCAGTTTTATACACATTACAGGTAATATAACGGATACTAATATAACGGGCTTGTTCCAGTTATAGGACAAGTTCTGTAAAGACTTAAAAAGGGCTTCATGTACCTGGTAGATTTTCGCCTTCTCTCCTTTCAACAACATTCGAAAAAGTTTTTTTTTCCTGCCGCTTTACTCAGAAGAAGTAAAATTTACAAAGTTTTGACATGATCCAATACAAAACCTTTTGTCGTATCTACCTAAACACCAAAAGTTTTATTTTAATAAGTGTTTTTTTTTTTTTTTTTTTTTTTTTTTAAGTATTTTCATTTTTTTTTTCAGTGTACTATACAAATTGTATAGGTCAGATCCATTTTTGGCTGTAAAATTAATTTTGCAGTAAAACAAAGTACAGAATCAGGGAAGACAATGGTTCCTGATAAGTTTTTTGTCAATCACGAGTCAGTTTTCTTTTTTCATTTAGAATAAAATCCCCAAACGAAAATGTCTTAACGAAGGGTATCGAAAGCACAGGAGTTTGTTTGTTTTTTTTATTAGTAAGTTGACAAATGTTAAACTCCCGTTTACTTTTCTGCGCTCCAAGTCCCCTACTCTAAAAGGAACGATTTTACTCTAAACGTTGGGATAAATTATCTCCTCTTAGAGCAGACCCCTTTGCAGAAGGGAGGAAAGAATAATTTTGGCAGTTGCCTCCCTGAAAGTGTTTCCATTTCCTTAAAATGTCCCAATATTTAACGTAAATACGTAATAGAATACTATAGGACAACGCAATAATACAAGTAGAACAAGTCGACGACGCGCCATCGCATATCCCCGCGCCAGCGCCATTGCATATCTCCGCGCACATCAAAGTTCCAAATGCGTTCCTCCAGTCCTCCAGGGCTATTACCTGTGACAGTTTCAATGTTCTAGCTCATAAAGCCCAGGAGGAGTTGTGTGACAATGAAACAAAAACGACTCAAAAATCCTACATTTTGACCCCTGGTGACCCCAGACATGCCCCCGGGGCAAAATGTTTGCACCACTGTATTCTACTCTTACCTTTGACTTGATAAGCAACATGACTATGTTTGTACAAAATAGATTTTGGACCCTTCGGGGCCATACGCCCCCGGCACTCCCCCCACCCCTTAGGGGTTACATCAAAGTTCCGAATGTGTTCCTCCAGTCCTCGTCCATAGGGCTATCATCTGTGAAGGTTTCGAGATTCTAGCTTAAATGGTCTAGCAGCAAATGTGACATTACAGACGGACGGATGGGGGTATCACAATATCCCCGCTTTTTCTTCGAAAAGTGCAGGGATAATTGCAAAAATAGCTTTTGGGTCAATTGTTTACAATCGAGTCTAAGTATACATAATATATCGAAATTTCCTTTTGTTGTTCGTGTGATTATCATTGACCAATGAAATCAAACCGCGCGTTTGTACGAAATCCAGCTAACGTTATTTATAGCCGCGCCATTCTGTTGACTGTGACATCAGAATGCCGTTAAAGAAAAGGTTGTCTGTAAAACCTGGGACATTGGCAAACAAAACAAAGTTATCTATCAAACCTGGGACATTGGCAAACGTTTCTAACCCTGGTCAGACGCCATAGAACGCAGCGTCTGATCAGGGTCTGCACTGTTTGCTAACATTACAGAAAGAGCAGGAATAAATGAAACAATCTTAAGTCCTCGTTCAGGACCATTTTCTAAGCCTACATTCAGAGACAATCTACCCACCAGTGCTGTCAGTGCTTTGATTTAATGACATTTAACAAAGGTATACATACATCTTAAAACCAACATAAATTGCACAATAAAACAATACGCATGCGATTTTGCAGAACAAGAATCCATATTTTGGATGTAACTGACAGAGAGATGTTTACAAAGCAGCAACAGCATTAGCAGCAGCAGCATCAACAACATATTACAAGCATATTTTACATACAAATAAGCCTTTGATGCATTGTCCAGATCAGTTTTCGCATCTGCGCCATTCCCCTTAAAGATTTATCGAGACTGTAGATAAATCGACGAACAGGAAAGACCCTTATCGGACTGGGTGGATGACCTTTCCGATCTGGGTCTTCGCTGTTTTTTCTTTTTTTTTCTTTTTCCTTCAGTTTCCCCAGGCAAAGGCATGTCTACCTGAATATTTCCTTTTGATGTGTCTGAAAACTGCTGGTTGAGTGCCAAACATTGTAGACCCTGATCAGACGCTGCGTTTTGCGGCATTTTATCTGGTCCTACACCGTTTGCTCAGGCCTGTCTGTCCCGACACTAAGGATTATTACGATATGTCATAAATGGAAATAACAGGTTCAGTTCGAAGATTCGAAGACCAAAAATCAAATCACAACGTACTTTTCCGCCTGCGCTCTTGAGAACGGACAAGTCTAGTATCCTAAGCGCCACACACAGTGCATCCGAGATCTCCATAAGGAACATTGCAGAATAGACCAGATTCACAATCGCGAGTTTTACCGCTCTCGCTAATCCACGCATGATCTCGTTAATTCAGAACGAGGCTTGCGGTGTTTCACAGATAACAATGACGGATCGTCAGACCGTGACCGTAGAAGATTTGTGGAAATTTCCGCGTAATGAGCAGTCCCATTTCTTCTTCATGACTCTCCTCTAGATTGCGTTTCAGTTAAATTCAGTACCCCACCCCAAAGAAGATCGTTGCTGTCTGTTTTAAGTGATCTTGAATGTTATGGATTTTTAAGCGACACATATTTTAATCAAAACTGATTTAAGCTCTCTTATATGCTACATATATCGCAAACTTGTAAATGAAATATATCCGCACATTCTGGTCATGACGACCTCTGCTGAGCTTCCCGCAAAACGTCATTTCAATGTTTACATGTGCTGTGATCAAAACCCTACGAAAAATATCCGGGACTTGTTTTTTACTTGCTAATATTTCGATTTACTGCTTTAATTCACGGAAACAGTCTTAGTGATTTTGATTAAATTCTGTTTTTAATATGTGTCTGTTTTATAATCATTTTCGATAATAAAACGCTCTACAATCCAACTTGGTAATAGTTCGTTTTTCTCCCAAACGGTTTCCCCGCCACGCTGTCATCTGACGTTACCATTACAAGCACGCGCTACCGTTATGAGCACGTGATTTGTTTCATGCGAGAGCCATGGAAAATTTTAACTTATATTAGAAAGGCGAACAGTTCAGTGTATCGTTCAGTGTATCGTCGTGTAGTGTGCATCTGAGAATCTCATAAGATGGGATTCTACATAGGGTTACGTGATACAATCGGTGGCACTTAGAAACTATTTTAGTGGCCAGTAGAAATAACTGTTTTGATGCGCAGATCGCGCAAACGCATAAGGAATTATTTTGCTTGGGTGCTTGTCGTCTTTCAGCAGAAAACGGAGAGCGTGCGTCTCTGAAGTCAGTGACAATAATGCGACATCCGAAAATTTTGAATCGGAAAAAAGATCAAATAAAAAAAGCAGCAAAAAAAAAAAAAAAAAAAAAAAAAAAATAATAATAAATAAAAAAAATGCCAGCCTCAGAGGATAAAAGACATGACACCCTCGTGTGCATCTCGATGAATCGGTCTGTCGGTAGAGCCAATACACAATGAGGGGGAAGGGGTGCATAATGGTGTCAGTCGCATGTTTTAATTGCTCGACTATTTAACGATCGCTGAAGTGTTAACTGCCAACACCTGATTAACTATCGCTTGCTTAGCAAGTAGATAACGGTACTGTCGCAGGTGTGAAAAAAAAACACGCGGCGGATTATTCTTTTAAGAAGCTACCGACGGTAAGAATAACACGTTGCGGACATCAGTCAAATAATCAAATCATAATTAGTAGTAGTCCCACGGCAGACTCGGCTTTGGGAATTTTTAGGAACCCGGACCCGGATTTATGCGTCCAGGATTCTGAATTCATCACAGGTTGTAGCGAGTGTCTTTCATTTCCGCATTGTCAATACACCGCCAGACGCGATTTCGATACATTTCCGGAAGTTTTGCTATCGGCAAATATCGGAAATTACGATTGTGAAAAGGGTCTATTATTTTGGCTGTCAGCAAAACATGGTTTACACACCAACATCCTTCAAAAGTCTTGTTTAAATCTGTCGTTGGTTTTATACACATTGCGCTGGTATAATCTAGCCCAGCCCAGAATTGCCACAGACGCAGTGGGAGATGGCACAGTTTGATAATAGGCCATTGAACGATGATCAAGCTGGTGGAATATGCTATTGGTTTTAACGTATTTTATTTCATATCATTCAATTAACATGCATATGATATTTACATGCAATGACACGTTAATGTGATTGGAATGGAAGCAACCTGCTTGTTGAATCCCTTTCCCATAATAGGGTATTGACACGCCATAAAACAAAATGTAGAAATGTTATCATGTAAAGCATAGATATGAGTGTAGATACCCAAGAAATGCCACAATCATGAAGCACACACTTCCCGATGAACTAAAACAAGGAGAAATGAGGACACAAACGCCATATATGAAACCAATGATGCACAAAAAAGACTGCAACAGAGGACACCGCCTTGGAACGGTAAGTAGGAAAACTACTTGGGGCGCTTCAAAATTAAGAATGAGGTTTTGCGCGAGTACTCGCGCAAAACCTCATTCTTAATTCTGAAGCAGCTCCTTTTGTACAGTCAAACTTTGTTACAAACAATGTATGTATATAAAGTCTGAGACTGGAAATCCAGAAAAAATTCTATTCAACAATGCGTTCATATATGGCGAATACTTAGCGTTCCGCTGTTGTACGACGTAGAAAAAGTAGACAGATCATCTCGCTTACGTTTTAGTAAGGAAGTTATCGCTCTTCGAAATTTAGCATTTGCAAAGCCGTATATCATCCAATTGAAGCCAGAATTCAGAAATCCAAGAATGATACAGTATCGCATTGTCGTGTTGTAGGTGTCCCATTGATGAAACAAGCCAATGAAGGAGAGTATACTGAATGGTCCCCAGCATAAAATAAACGATGCTGAAATTATAAGCATTATGTAAGTCTTTTTCAGATTGTGAATAACACGACTGGAACTTCGAATGACATGCTTTCCTCTCAATGTACTGAATACAATTTTAATAAGTATGATAAAGAAAGCAATGTTTATGAAAATGCAAATTGCATAGAAAATGGTTACAAAATAACTATACCCCTTTAAAAACTGTACAGTATATTTGCAAATTAAGTCAGGATTATAACTGTTGAAACCAAATAAAGGGAAAAAACCAATGACAATCATGGAAACCCATGACAGTGAAATAAAACACTTTACAAACACGATTGTCTTAGATGACATATGCTTCAATGGGTAAGCCAGAGAAACAAATCGTTCAGTAGATATTGCCAGCATGTTCAGAATGGATGTCCCTAACAGAACTACAAACGTTCCTAGTCTAACCAGACACGCATATTTGCTGTTGTCATAGATATTATTTGTTAGTCCAAATACATCCAAAGGAATTACAACAGCTCCTGTGAATAGATCCGTAGAAGCCAAACTTCCTATCAGAATTCCCATCGGTGTTCGAAGACGTCTGAATTTGAATAGGCATATAAGGATTAAGGTGTTGCCAATGACTGTCGGTAGGAAGATAGCAGATTCACAAATTAACATTACAGCATGAAGTTCATCCATGGTCTTCAGGTCTTCATATTTCTTGTTAAAAACAGAACATGTTACATTGACGCGTTACAAAGGCACCAGAAAGCAAATATGTCCTTACGCTCATCCAAGCGGTCAAACAACGTTGAAACAACATCATGTAAGGTAAATGAATAAGATTGCAAGGTTTGCAACTGTAAAATTGATTCTGTCCGCTTCGTGTGGACAAATGAATTACCAGTGGAGTAAATACTTTCCATTTAGAAAACACCTTTTTTCAGAAGGGCTTTCATGTGAAGGAAAACAAGCAGAAAGCCACAAATGTTATCTGCCTTGTTAAAAAAACTAGAAAAAAATATATGAAATGTATCCAATTCCCTTTAACCCATTGTGTACTGAATAGACGCTCCCACACCATATATTGGAAGAGTCCAATTTCAATTTAAGGTACGTCCGGCTACGAGATTTAGATATTCCTGGAGACAAATGGCTAAACTATTTGCAAACAATGCAGACCAAGATCAGACGCCGCGTTCTGCGGCGTCTGATCTTGGTCTGCACTGTTTGCCAATTACCTTTTCACGTTTTTTCCCGACTACAATGGGTTAAAAGCTAATTTAACGTTCTTGGTGTCGAATCAAAGTTGAAGCGACGTTATTTAAACAGTATTAGGTACCAACTAACAAAACACTATGCTTTTTACAAGTCTTTAAGAATGACCGTTTAACTAAACGGCATTTAGTGGTTCAATTATCCTATACGTCATTTAAATTATTCATTAAATTTCACTGTCAAACATTTGTTGTGACTTAAGAAAAAAATCAAACTTCACGGAAACAGTATGGTTTCATTTACGATCCTGACAGGTAAACAGCTGTCAAACCCGGAAGGGCGAACATTTTATTTGTTTCGCACTGAAATGACAAACTGTGATGTATTGCGCAATAACTAATGGCAACATATGTATTATTTGGTTCTAACAAAGGCAATGTGTATCAGAAAAATGCTCTCGTCATAACAAGGGGGCTATAGATTTGGTTGGTTTGCGTCATGTTAAATAAGAGACACAATTTTGTGGCTTCCTGTTTGCTCTCCAGCACTAAGTCCATTCTGAAAAGGGGTCCACTATACAAAGAAAGTAGGGAGCAGATTCTTTTCATTTAGACCCCTTTTCAGAACGGAGTTAAGCAATTCTGACAAAGTTTCCTCCCTTATAGTGAAACAGTTCCGCATAAATCTTCCAAATATTCAGTAATTGCTTGCAGAACTTTATATATAGTACACACATCATTAACGTTTAGCATGTCACATAATATTCAAGCTATATTTCATCCTTTTAAAACGGGTAATAATATTACTTTTATATTTCCTGAAGTTTCCTAAATTTATAAAATCTGCATGTCACAACGACTATTTGCGAATTCGGAAATAAGTTTATATCCATCTATTTTCCATTTTTTGCCTTCTGTTTGTTATTCTCAATTTATTATCCTCTCTTGTTGTACCTTGGAACTGCACTAGATTTGTCCTGTTTTTGATCAATACAACTTATTTATTTCAGTCTTCGATACTATGACCAAGACGTTTGTTTCAGTAACCGCAGTACGAAATAGTGATCTGTTAGAAGTAATTTATTTGAGCCGTGATGAGCTTACCAGTATTAAGTTCTGTACATGATGAGTGCAACCAGAACGACATGCGCCGGCCTATCACTTACATTATAATTATTCAAAAGATATACATCAGCTGAATACTGAATATGCTGAAAAACAAAGGAGCCGCAATATGAAAAAACGTACCTTCTGACCATTACGAAATCACGCCTATTCAAATATACTGAAAATTTCACCTCCAAAAACTGAAGAATTTCAGATTAAAAAAAACTGTTATCTTTTCAAATTTCTGCTCAAAACATAGATTGTGGGTACTCGTTAGAACCGCCCTGCCAAGGCGGTTCTAACGAGTACCCACAATCTATGTTTTTGAGCAGAAGTAAGATAAATAATGCATACCCCTGTAAACCCCAGTTTTACTATATAAAAGTGGGGTTTAAGGGGGTCAAAATTATATAGGTATGTTTTCGTGATGCATGCACGCCAAACAAAGACTCAAAACGCCTGCGCATTCACGCAGTGTGCTTTGTTTGTCCGCATGAAAACAATTTGCATCTGGGCTATCCAAAATGCGCTCAGTGAATATTCTGATCAGACTGCGCGTATGCGCAGGCTGATCAGAATCTTTGCCGGGCGCATATGTCCAAAGGTACGTTTACTGATGTAGCGGCTCGGACAGATAAACTGACGGCTCCCTTCTCTGTTTCAGATGGTCGGTGCCTGACTATCAATGTCTGTAGTCGGGCTCACCGTTGTCCTGCTTGTGAGCTGCAACAGAATTAAGGGTGAGGCTTCGCCCCCAGTAGTTTTCCTACTCGCCGTTCCAAAGCGGTTCCTCTGTTGCAGTTCTTCCTTGTTGTGCGTCGGTGGTTTCTTTGGCTTGGCCCGCCGTGGTTCAACTACTGGTTTTCACTTACTCTAGCATACAGTAGAATTAGCCATGAGTACTCGTCTTTGTTTATTTTAGTGATTAATTTGATTTTTATGTTTTCGCTTTGATGCATTGACTGAGTTGGGAGCCTTTATGCGAACCGAATTTTTTTTATGTATTTCTGTATATTAAGAGTAGCATCGGGACCCAGGGTGATGTTGGTTAGCTGTAAAAGTGCTTTAAACCCCCTATGGTTTACTCTACTGGCCGTTCTAAGGCGGTGATCCCGTTGTTAGTCTTACTCTTCGTTGCTTTGTGGTTTATTCTACGAGGCGATTGTTTTTATCTCTTACCTTGTGTTATTTTGTTCTTGTGTTTTTTACAGTCCTTTTAGCATTGCGATCACCTTGCTTGAGGAAGAGAGAGCTAATCTTAGTGCTTTTCGTACGTTTGTTCGATTTGCGCTTGTTTGGTTTTGTCGGTTTCCTCTTCCTCTAGGTGTCTGGGAAGGGCTGCGGTTTGTGATTGTGGCACACCCTGAACTTTTCTCTTACCTTTTTTTTTTCATACGTGGTGTTTATGTT